>JAUMHB010110012.1:0-28834 GCA_032359685.1 Pittosporum tobira
TTTTGATTGACTTTCCGAACGAAGTGGTTGGCCGACGAATGTGTGGAGCCTGATAGCTCACTCAAGTGTGGGTGGACTCGATTTCTTCCGCTTTGAAGCAATCCCTCTTTCTCATGCTTCACCATATGGATTACCTATCTTTCGGTTTCCTCCCGCAACTCCCTTCGGTCTCCTTTAGCTCTGGTGGGCGTGGTTCTGTAGTTCTTCTGGCCTTCCTTCATGTCGTAGCCTTAGCTTATCGACGGGTCTTGCATTAGATACATACAGCATTTTCTTTGACTCATGCCTTGGAGAAGAGCGTTCTTTGTTTGAGTTTGAAGTCGTTACCTTGCGGGAGCCACCTGGGCGAGACCCTCTCTTCTTTATTATTTCCATATGGTATGTTGAATCACTTGTGAAGTCGACTTCACTTGCTTTAAGTACAGGGTCTGCTTCAACTTTACCCTAGACTCGTGTCGTGTAGTGTAGCAAGACTAACAAGTGGTCGAGTGAATTTATGAACGAGCAACTATTATAAGCAATACCTTTCTATTTTTGGATTCTTTCTCCACGGGCGAATATAGTCTACTACACTAGCCTGTAACCTCTCCTATTCGCGGTAAGCAAGATCTCATGAGGGACCCCATCCCTATCTCTTAAAGCTTACGTCGCGTCGTGTTCGCAACGAGATGGACTCCTGACACCAACCTCTTAGATGCAGCATGCAGCCGCCTCCATCCATCGGCACTCCGCTCCAGTACGGACGCTGGTACACTTCCCCGCGACTAGAGAAGTCATCCTTGTCTATGTTATTATGATATGCCAGTATGGTTGAGTAACCGATCCAGCTGAGCTAGATCTAGGATATAAGGATGGCTCTCCGATTAGATTATAGGGGCAGTCAAGCTCACTTCGCAGCATCGACATCTATCTAGCGAGATTTAGTGTAATACGGGAAGTTTACAGGGGACCGCTTTGTGGTGTTCCAAGGAGGGCAGATCCGATCTACTGCTGCTTTAAGTACAGGGCCGCATTACTCAAGCTAGATTGGAGAAATGTATGGTTGACGGGTTGACAGGGGATCAGCAAGGGAACGTTAACCCCGGATCCGGTCTACAACTATTATAAGCACCGAAGAGTATGGGAGTGCTTGTTCCTCTCATCTAAAAAAGCAAGCATCGGGAGGGCTATGAGTGGCGCGCGGTGTGTGGCTGGCGCTGGGTAGTCTTAGGAAGCGGACTTATAGTTTCGGGGCACCTAAGCCTAGACTTTTTTACACCCCAGCATTATCTCAAACTTTCGCTAAAAAGACCACTCCTATTTCTATTTAAAGGCAGATGTCACGCTCATAGCAAGGAGAGAGAGAAAGTTTTTTTGAGAGGGCGTTAGCTTAACTCATAGCCTTCCCTTCCCAATGAAATGAGGCAGCGTGCTCTAGTCAAAATGGTAGGGAGGGCGAGATGGCCTAAAAAGAGCATCTCTAAGAGGAGAAAGGTAGACGGAATGCCTTAGGTGGAGGCTCACTAAGCTTTAGGATCGAGGGCAAAAGTCCAACTTTCATTTCATTGCCATCATCCAGAAAGGTCACTTCTGGTTTGTTAGCTATGGCAGTCAAGAGTGGAAAGGTAAAACTGAAGTAATGAAATTCTGGTAATGAAGCTTGCTTTAACTACTCATGCTATTTGGCGGTGTTATGATTAAGGCTCAGGGCCTGCCCTGGGGAAGGATTTTTTTCTTTTTCCAGCCTATTTTTCACTTTCATGGCTAACCAATCGATGGATTTCCATCATAGCGACCCGAACTTTCTAAATGGATTGGATTCTTCTTCCTTTCCCCCTAACCGAGAATAACCTTCTAGTGGGGTTGATCGCCCCATCCATCTCCTGCTGCTTTAGCTTTAGCCTTTTCACTCCGATTACCCTCAATGCTCTTATTGCTTTTACCGGACTAGCGCTTTTTGCTAGCTAGTCAATGAAAAGTTGGACCTGTCTTCTTAGCGAACTCTTCTGACTACTTTACCCGAGATCACTACTTGCTCAACCTTGCTTGTAAGAGCAAGTACGTAAACAACCTGCTCTCAAGCATATCGCATAAGCGGAGCAGTAAACGAAGTGCCCTTCCTTCTCAATGCCCGGGCAATCATCCAATCTCGCACTTGAGCTTAAAAAGGGTCTTTTCGACATCACATTCCAAAATTTCTGCCTCGTTTCGCTTCTTTATATAAGAGCTCCCTTGGAGAACAAGAACAAAACAATGCATTTCCTTCTATAGGCGACCACTTGGGGATTGGAAACCAGCGCCGGCAGCTATGAGAGTAGTTGCCGAAGTAGGTAGCTACGACAATTGCCCGCTTAACCAAAACTCCCAAACCTGGGGGATTCCCCGAGGGTTTATTTAAAATTTCATTTGAGTGGTCTGGTTCTGCCTCTGCCTCAGTAGCCGCCTTTGCTTATGGTAAATCTGTATCCGCCCCCAGAGACTTATGTTTGGTACTAAAGTCTGGTGGGTATAGAACTACTTTAGTAGCATATAGCTAACGAAGGTCGGGACTGGCCTAGGCGCAAGGCCCCCTGTTCCCTCCCTTTTCCTATAAGCTTGTCTTATAAGGGGGGGAGAACTATGGAGGAGTTTATGTGAGACAGCATCCTAATTCTCCGATTTCATATAGTCAGCAAGATCCGGGTGACCAGAGTGATCAGCAGCTTGATCAGCTTAAGGGGCAGTTTAGCAGGGAAAACATATTCTTTTCAGTCAGTTTTCAGAGCTGAGCCAACTGATTCAGTGGCTTAGGATCAAGGTTTCGAAGAAAAGACTCTTCTTCAGACTTAGGTTCTCTAGCTTCCATTCTCGAGGTACGTAGATCCACCCGTGCTCGTTTTCCTATGATTTTTTGCAATTTCATCTATGTTTTTGAACCTGATACCTTTACAGAGGCCGCTTCTCAACCCTGCTGGCAGCTCTATGCAGAAAGAGATCGTAGCACTAGAATGGTTTGCTACTTGGGATTGAGTCTATCTTCCTCTAAGGGAATCCATAATTGGCTACAAGTGGGTCTATAAAGTCAACAAAAAGCTGATGGAGCAGTTGAGAGGTTGAAGGCTAGATTGGTGGCCAAAGGATACACATAAGAGTATGGAGTCGAACCCCTATCTATAGGTAGTAGATCAGATTTTTCATCAATTGATGGGCGCCTTCTATTGCCTATACCAACTCGAGTATTAGCTCGGGTTGGCCCTGCTCTTATTATGGATTGAGGGGCTAATCTCATTAGATGCTGGCTCGAAGCTTCGAAAAGAGTAGGCGGTTTCTAACGGATATTAATTCGCCACTCCCCGACTCTCATTTTTGGATTTGCTAGTAGTCGGTTCCCCTTTCTTATATATGCAATTTCTTACTCATAGGCAGGGGGTGTTCCCGGAGGTGGATTAAAGACAGGTATTTAACTGTACATATACCGGTAAACAATGTGCTGGCGAAGTAGCAGGATCATAGCAAGCCTTCTTTTCCAGGTGGTTGATTAGACCCCCCACCGATGCAAGGGTGGATGTAATGAAGCCACCATGAGACCTCCAATCAATGCTTTCGGGCGAAGTCCTTGTCACTGTGGAAAACTGGTACTTTCCTATAGTGGATCAAGGCTGCTTGAACTTTCAAACCTGGTTCAGGTCTTGGAATCGGGCTAAATGCATGGCTTCGACTCCTAGTTCTACCTTTAAATTAAAGGGCTTCGTTTCGGCCTATGGAATCTCAGTTCTGAAAAAGCCGGTCTTTGAGAGCAGAAAGAGGGCCTTTTCATTCATAACAGAAAGAGGGTCTTCGAATTCAAACTAGATATCGGATGAAAGTGGTATGACAACCTCAAACCTTACTAATAAATTAAGAAAAAGGGGAGAGTTTTCTATTTGAGTTGCGGAAAAGAAAGGCTTTCATCAAAGAATCTCACACAAGCTTTGTTGTACCAGGCGGATCTTCCCCTTAACTTAAGGCTTATCTGTCCCATATGCATATGAAAGCGAGCCAATCCAGTTCTTCTTCTAGACTAAAGGCATCAATTCATGCTACTGACTCAGATCGCTCTCTCCTGTCATCTCTCGTCGAGTGTCAATCGGCTGCTGATCCGGTGCTGGCCTTACAAGCCGTATCTCAATTGGCTCTCTTCTAACTTCTATCAATAGGCTAGCTCTTTCCTTTCCTCGTTAGAAAGCATCCTCTCTTCTAGGACATCGAATAGGCCTATATTATAGGCTTACTATCCTATCGAAAGCTTCTGTTACTGACTTTAGCCTACCTTCAACTCGCCTATTTCTCGAACAAGCTGTCTAAGAACCTGCTTCTCTAAGATATAGGCTGAAAGTCCCTTAGCGATCGATGAAGAGTGGAATACTAGCTGTCGAATGTAGGGCAGGACTGCTACTACTTCCCTTTCTTTTTGAACCTAGCCCTATACTCACTCTAAAGGGGAGAGAGCATATAAGTCAGGCTTTCATTCAGTTCTTCTTCTTGCTCTTCGCCCAACTATACTGGTTGGAAGAGGCTTAAGAATGGACTAGAGATAGATTACCGATAAAGGAAAGCGATCTACCATTCCAGTTAACTAATTCAGGTAGGCTCGCTCTAATGCCTCGTCCTTATAGCTTATAGGGGTCTTTCTATAAATATCCTGGCCTTCGTGTAGTAACCTTCTCTCGCTCATCGACTCCTTGCCTTTCATGAACTCAAACAAGTAGAAAGGCGCAAGACCTTAGACTTACCCGAATCAAGTCAAGGCGATGTTCTGAAAGAAAAAGCTCAAGGCCCATCTTATTATAAGAGTTCTCTCTCTCTCCGGGAATCATAGCCTACCCAGAAAGGGAATCCATAATTGGCTACAAGCCTGACCTTCTGACGAGAATCCTTCTAACTCTTTTTTTTTCAAGTCAAGAATGTGTAAACCGAGGCCATTGAATCTGCTGCAGATGTCATCATAGAAGAAGAAGCTGTTCTTCTTTTTGCTGAATCAGCTACTAATCACACGTTTGGAATCGATCTAGCTGCTTAGCTTATCTTATGTGGTTTGGGCATACGGATTCGACTAGCATTCACGTGGGTAGCATTTGAATGCGGGGAACAATCACCCGAAAGCACGGGATTCGACTTGACTTTCTTTCCGATGGTCCTATCCTATTAGAAAGAAGTAAATAGTGGATCTTCGACTAGCAGCTTTTTCGTGGAAATCTTAGTTGGTAGTGGCTTTTTTGCTTTGACCAGGCCAAAGGCGAAAGGCGAAAAAGAGAGGAAAAAGGCAATTCCTTCTCTTCTGTTGTCACAAGAAGGGACTAGGTTCCTAGCCAAGCCAGGGAATCTACGATCGATTGTAAAAAAATATCCCACTACGGGGTAAGAAGCAAGGAAGGAGTGCCACTTAGTGAAATTCTTTTTTAGTTCAATCACCCCTTTTATTTAGAACTTTTATTTGCGAACTACTTATTGATTCTTTCGAAATAGCCAAGCTTTTTCAGTAAGTAGAAGGGCAAGGTGACCACAGGGAAAGAAAGGCATTACCAGAAGGAAAGTAGTCCAACTCAATGTCTTACGCATCAGTGGCATTTGAATGAAAGCAGTAAGTCAGTGGCCAAGAATCATCGATTTTGGAGTTACCAGCTCAAGGCAGCTCATGGGAATTTCTTTAAGTAAGAACGATCCCCAGTGTCATCCTCTTCGTCTTCTCGAAAGGAAGCGAGTGACGAGAGGGTAGTAAAGAGAGGACCACTCTTTAGTAAGATAGCAGCCAGTGAAAGAGTAGAACTCATTCTCTCCAGCTTAATAGATAGGGAGAGTAGAGCCCAGAGACAGGGAAAGGCATACAACTGAGCAATCGAGCCTACATTGGAAGAGTGAAAAAGCGATTCGGCTTACGGGAGTGAAACCGAGGGACAATCCTTTCTTGCTGTTCTTTCATCAGCAAATGTGGCAAACAGGTGGGCTGGTGGTCTTTTCGTATTATAAGTAGAAGATCTCCGCTCAAGTCAAGGCGAGGTTCTGAAAGAAAAGGCTCAAGGCCAAGGTTCTGAAAGAAAAGGGCCTCTACTCTAGTAGGAGAAGTCCATCGCTTTCAACCTATCCAGCCTATACTGGTGGGGATTCTGCTATCCATCCAGGTGTCGACGATAATTGAATTCATTGATAGAAATCCGGTAAGTAATAAGTCAAAAGGCATAAAAGCCGGGATTTGGGGATCTTTCCCTTGATCAAGTGAAGAAGTATTAGTTACTCTATTAGGGCTCTTGTGCTGTCAAAGAGATAGGAGGGTGAAGATCGAAGAAGCTGGATTCCTCCTTGTCCTATAAGCTTGTCCTATAAGGGGGAGTTGGGCAGGATGTTCTAGTTCGTAGACAGATAGAGATTCCCGGGAATAGAGCTCTAAAATAAAGGCCTTCAGCGCTAAAGAGTTGAGGAAAGCACGGTGTCCTTCGCTTCATCTGCATCGGTCTAGCAAGGGGAGTAAAGTCAAGCTTATGTTGTAAGGGGAGCGGAAAGATAGATCTGAGTCAGTAGCGCTGATGCCTTTTTAGTAGTGGTAGATTATCAACAATCTCTTTTCCTTCTGTTATCTAGGGGGAACTAAATCCCAGCTTTCAAGCTTCAGTTACGGATTTCTAAGCCAATCCCGTTGATCATATATAGGAGGAAAGTCACTTCCGGCTCTCTGGTACTGGTATTCATATGCCTATTCTCTTTCGGCCCTGTGGTACAGTACTATCATGACTGGATTGGGGAAAGAAACGAAAGCGGTCCCCTTTCCTCTACTGGTAGTAGAATTACTGTTCCTGTCCAAGCTTGCCTTCTATGAGTATAAGTAACCCCTGCCTGCTTCTTTGCTTGCTTTTCTCGATCAAGCATTCCTGTGCTTAGCAAAGAGGTAGTAGCATTTAGCGTGGCAAGAATTCCATTTTCCGGATAAGCCGACGCAGCTCTTGCTTGCTGCATTTATAGTCAAAGTGGTAGGGCCTAACTGCCCGGCCACCTCTTTAGCTCATCTCTTGTCAACGCTAGAACTTTTTCATAAATGATGCCATTCCCGACTCGCGAAGTGAAGCTCAATCTCTATTCATTAGTTCAGCGCTAAGATGTAGAACTGGATCGTATATGGGTCAAGAGATCTTCAATCTGGAATTCTCTTTTTTATATTGCAATCCTTCTTAGTGAAAAATTACTCTACAGACTATGTAGGGGAATGCACTATGGGGACTCAATAAAAGACATTATTTGAGACTTAGGAAATGAAACTTCCATTCAACCATAGTCGAGAGGAAATAAGTCTCAGCAGGCACTAAGGGGGAAGCTTAGAGACGGAATTTAAATATCAGAATAGAGAGAGGAGCCTATACGTTTCTAGGGGGGGGTGAAGTAAACATAACTCTAGCAATATAGACCGGGCCTGCTTCCCATTCATTCTTTTATAAGGATGCTCTTCGGCTGGTCAATAGGGCACATCGCTTTCGCCATACCTATAATAATAGAGGCGCTGCAATAGGCGCGCTTGGCTCCTTTCTAAGTCTAAAAACCTTGGCTAAAAAAGAAAAACATTGGTCTAGTCCGGTCATTGCTTATCTCTTTCTTCTCTATCGGTGAATTGGGGGAAAGAGTGCACTAATAAGGGGAGGTGAAAAAGCAAGAAATAGGGAAGTAGAATAGTTGGCACACGCTAGTCAATCCAGTACGTACGTCGCTTTCGTTCTTTCTAGCTACGATATAGGGCCTCTCCTCCGGTAATACGTCCTCCAGCCCTTCCTGCTCATCCTCTCGCAAAGTCTCATCCCGCTTGGATAGCGAAGTAAGCAATCAAAGGGCTGACATTAGCGAGCACTCATAGCGTCCTTGCTTTCTCGATATCAGTAATTAAGGATCTCTCCTCCTTCTGGTAGGTGCAAGCAATAAAAGGAATTTCAATAATACCATTCCAGTTAACTAATTCAGGTCCCTTCCCTTCCAATCAGTAAAGGAAAGGAAGAGTTATTCCCTTAATGATATATCGAAATCTCTATTTTTTCATTCAAGGTTATGGAAGTTTAGTAAAGTCTTCTGTCAAGGTAGCATTTGCCTTCCCGGGAATCAATCCCTTTTGGAATCGGGTAAGGCTCCACTATTAACTGGCAAGGGTCCAGGTCCAATAGCACTTCCTGTCTTTTCAAAAATATCCCCCGTAGCAGCAGCGGCACTCGACTTCTTAGTGCCAGGTGCAATAAGTACGCCATTTCCAAGCCTCCTTGTGAAGCGTGCGTCATCTCTTGTCTGAATTGAAGGCATCTCCATTACTACCTAAGGCCTCTCCGACCTTGGTTTAGTCTGATTTCACGCGAACTGCTAATACGGCTGTGGCTGGTTGAGGGGCCGCTCATTTTTATATATAACGAGCTGATGCGGGAGCCTCTTTTTCCGTAAGTGAGAGCACTAGCACCGTCCGACTCCACTGGTACTATTCATCTATATATGGATCACTCCTGCTTTCTCCCCAATGGAATGATCTGGACCCTTGCGAAAGAAAAGAAAGGACCTCTAAATCCGACGACCTTGACTGAACCCAATTAGGCCTAATCTTGTATTGCCTGGCCGAGTAGTTAATAGACCAAATAAGCACAGTAGCTGTTTAGAGCCGAAGGAGCTCTATTTGGGATTCTATAGCCTACGCACTTGCCTTTAGGGGATCGAAGTTGGATGAATTTCCAGTGGTTCCTTCCATTTCGATGATGATGGCTGGGAGGTGTAGCACTAGGGCTTAAGGAATTCGCTGAATCGGCACACGCCTAATGGGTTCAAAGCCCATCACCGATCATATTATAGGCCTCTT
The DNA here is from genome assembly GCA_032359685.1 of Pittosporum tobira. Lineage (NCBI taxonomy): Eukaryota > Viridiplantae > Streptophyta > Magnoliopsida > Apiales > Pittosporaceae > Pittosporum > Pittosporum tobira. Next base: position 8,807 of record JAUMHB010110012.1, read on the forward strand.
CCGGACTTTATTAAGTGGGTTTGTGTTCCGGGGGGATCTCATTCTCTGGTTATGTAAATCATAAATTTCGGTATTTCTAGCGCCAAAAGGCAGAAACAATACAAAGAAATCAGCTATATTCGAGGGCTAAGGGATCCCTCGAGTTATTGTGCTTATATCTAATGAAAATACATGTTCGCTTTCCTAATCATCCTGGTTTTGGCAGTTTAACCCAAACGGAAATTCTTTCCCTTCTACGGATTATATTCGGATTATATTATAGGCTTGGATGAGACGTTCAGATTTAAAGCGGTCGGTATCAATTCTCTCTCACAATCAGATCCTAGGGCCTCCTCTGTAGAGAGCTTCTCCTTGGATCTAGTTGAAAGGCGGGATTGCCCCCGAGCCCTCTAAGCCTGTCTTAACCCAGGGGCATCTCAATCCAAGCCGGGAATGCAAGGAAAGGAGTCACTTTCACCATCCCCGATACTGTGCTCCAGGCAATGACGAGTCAGGCACAGCCTAGAGACAACCCTAAGAGTTTCAGGCCACCAAACACTCCGGTGGGGCAGTGATTTGAACACAGGCCAAACTACGCTCCTAGGCTCCCTTCTTCGAGATTGATTCCCCCAGATCAAATGACAAGGAGCCAAGAAGATGGCAGCGGAGGAATCTGATGGCTAGGCGAATGGGGGTTGAATACTCCGAGTCAACAGGGTTGGTTGGAAAGCCTCAGAAGAGCCGTGATAAAGAACAGCCTCGGAACAAGGAGCCCGAAGGGAAATCAAAGCGGGGCTTTTCCTTTAACTTATTATATTACTTATAAAATTGATTGACGGAATCATCCCTGATTCTTTTCTATAAATTGATTAAGAGAACAAAATAGAAGAAGGGTCGACATAGTTGTTGAGGTGAACCAGACTGACTTCGCGAGTTGTCCCGGCTCAGGCGAAGCAAAAAAGAAAGCTAAATGCGACACACATGCAAGTCGATCGAAGCAGAAAATCGAATAGTGGAAAGTCTTCAGCTAGCTAAGTAGAGCACAGGAGTTCTAATCCTTCTCTCTTTGATCCTGATCTCTCGCCTGCAGGGCATCTTCCTCCTCTGATGGCACTTCAAATAGCTTCGAACCTCTGGCAGCATCTCTAAGGCTACCTTATTGTGAACTAGTCCAGTGGATACCCTCTATAGCTACACTCCCTCCTCCCCTTTCCTGACGAAGAGAAATATCAATCAATGAGCTTCAGCTCTCTAGCCAAGCAGGTTCGAAAGCCTCTTTATTTCATGAGGTGAGGCTTCTAGGAAAGGGCTCCATACCGGCTTAATAAAGAGCAATGCCACTAGTGGTAAAGAGGACCCTTTAGGAAGCGCTACACGCAATATATAAGGGAAAGGAAAGGTTTTTCCTAAATTTTTGTTTTTAACTGAGAAAAGATATATGTTTTTGGAACAACAACCGAATCTATACCAGATACATCTCAATTCTTTACTTTTTCGTGGGCGCGCCTAAGATTAGATGGGAGTGTCAGAAATGCGTCTTAGTCTTAGCCAAGGGAAGGTGTTGGTAAACCCACTCTAACTTATCGATAATCTTTTAATTGACTGGACGAACATAGACTTGTGATTCTTAGACAAAAAGCATAGGCACTGGGGAAGGACAGGACGGATCTCCGTCAAGGAGACCCCTAGTAGGAGTGAAACTGGATGTTGGGGTTCCAAGAACTGAATAATCGATAGAATTAGATAGAGCTGGTGCTAGGAATGGAATTCGTTTCGGAAAGGTTTTTCCTTCCCGAGTCAAAAGTTTACAGGCGAGCACTTACGTAATAGGGGCAGTCCTTTCCAATTCCCTGTAAGCAATTGGGAGAAAGCTAAATCGAAATAGTACTTGCTGTTGATCCCGACCAGTTCCCTGCTAGTCTTGCCTAGTCTTCTTTACCAGGAGGTAATAAGTGTATAGTCTCTGCCCAGTGGGTTATCTGTATCTGCCAACCCATCCTCTGAGTCAGTTGCCTTCCCTGAGGTTTGAGTTCTTTATTATTTAAGGCAAAATAGATCTCTTCCTGCGAGCCAGTGTCCTCCATTCGAGGCAATAAAGAAGGCTAAGTAGATGTCTTTATCTGGGGAAGTGAGTTTGCTTAAGCTATTGGGAGTTCACCTCCAGCTCTTTCCTCTCCTATTAAGTCGAGTGCTTCTGCCCCTGCTTCTGACTACATCCCTTTCCCTCACTTCCTTAGTGTTTTCCAACAATCAATCTCATAAGAGAAGAAAGCACCCCCATGCCTTTCGGCTGAGTTAAGTAAAGACTACCTAGTGATTTACCGGTACAACACTTTCTATATATCTCTTTCCTTTAGGGGGTGGAATCAGGAAGAGCGGATCTTGTCACTTCTGAATTGCACCTTTCCCAAACGTCTGCAAACCTCTCCTCATATGGAGGAGTCGAGTAAGGCATTTCTTTCCCGTACTGAATGCTTCCTTATTCACTATCTTTATCTAATCCTACGCTTCGGTTCACGTGGAGAAAGCCCATCGCGGCAGCATAAGACACGACAAAAAAGCCAATACTGGAGCCTCATGACGCGGATTGGATTTTTGTTTATTCCATCGAGCTAAAGCAAGAGCGAAAAGCCAGGAAAGTACCCTTAGGTTCCGTTCCCCCTTTTCTCTACATTCATGCTTTCACCCAATTCAGTTCTCCTAGCCCCCGAGTCAAGGGGCGCTTCTTTCTACTCTCGAAATAAGGCAATTCAGTGAACTAGATTCCCCTAACCCTAGGTCACTTCACTTGGCTTTCATGCCTGACTTGTTGTTATTTATACCCCGGTTTCTAACGATTCACTTCGCTAGCTTCGGTCCCCTACTTCGGTGACCCCTTCCTTGCGGCTTGGCTTGCTTGAGATTGGTTCTTACGTTGATCAGGTTACCGGCTTTCAAAAAGCACCTTTTGGCGGAGGTTTCTCGATCAACTATCTTACTTGAATGAAGAAAGACTGTGAACCAGATAACTCTTGTATTGTACTAATCGTTGGGTACACTTTTCACCAACCCAATCTCGATGAAACTACAAGCAACTACATCAACAATATAGTTTGAAAGTCAAAGAACGAATGACTAAGCATAGTGCACGAATGAACTGGGTAGCATTCCATCGAACTAAGGCAGGGAAGGTTTGGTTGGGGTGAAGGAATCGGATATTTAAAGCTGAAGTACGAGTGGGTTGAGAGGACAGTTGTGTTTAGGCCAGAGCTTAGGAACTGGCAATCATCGGTTAGAGATGGCTTGTTGGAGGCTGGGGTTGATCCGTATCCGTATAAGGGGTTTAGTTTGGAACATTTTGTAGGCACTAAGATTGGTGGCTCGACTTTTGATGGTTCGGGGAGGAGGCATAGCGCAGCCGATCTGCTCTATTATGCAAATCCTGTGACCTGTGAATATTAAAGTTGCTGTGTATGCAAGTGTGGAAATACTAAATTGGCATATACTTTTTAGTCTTCGAGGTCTAGGCCAAAAGATCGGATGTTGACCCCACCCGGCCGAGAAGTTAGCAAACTGGCATACTGAACTAAGCCGGAAAGCAGGAAAGGAACGAAAGAGGTCAATTTAGCCTAAGAGATTACAGAATAGCAGACGAAAGGCCAGCTAGGCCAACTCGTGAACAGAAAGCTACCTTCGCCCGAAAGCCAGGAGCAGGATGTCCGAAATGGAATGTCAATAGCCTCTTCCTCTGAATCTGCCGCCTAACCCTAAGCCCCCTAACCCTTTGTCTCTAAAAGGTCTCTAAAAGACCGAAAAAAAACCTCTTCAGCACTCTCTCACCCGAGAGGGACTTCGCGCACCTTCAGGAAGACAGAGGATCAATCTTTCAGCATTTAATAGAAAAGAAGAAAAGAATCAGTAGTAAGAGTAAGACCTCGGAACTCCGTTAAGGCTACTGGGACTGGCCTTCGTATCCCATATCCCCACGTCTGGCTCAGTTTACTAGCTCAGTTCTCCAAGCCTAAGAGGGGGCTTTCGTTCACTGCTTTATGACTCATCTCAATTGGATTAATCTGACTCGGTTTGCGTCCCTAGCTCCGAATCTGCCCCGGAAGGAAAGAGCCTTAAAACAAAAAATGGGCATTCCTTCTTTGCAGGACTAGCCCTAGCAGCTTGGCTTTGTCCCCATACTAGGGAACTTAGCCACTCATACTAAAAGAATGAATCATTCCCTTACCGCAGAGCAATTGAGGCACCTCTTTCTTGGCTTACCCGAGTCGAGTGGATTATCAGTCTCGCGGCAACTAGACTCTCAAAAAGAGACCTTGCTTTTCTCTTTTCCCTGTTCGTGCAAAGAGAAAAGCGGGATCCACTAGTCATAGCCCAAACTGAGATGCAGCTATTTTACTTTACGCGATCGACGCTCTATCTCCCTATGCCTTCAATAGCAAGTTGGCAGCTGCCTTCCTTTGCCTCTAGGTCTTCCTTGTCCCTTGGTTATTTCAACCGTACTTCCTTGGGGCTTGCTTGGCTTGCTGATTATGACCCTACCCTTCGCACCAAACGTCGGCAAACCGCATCTAAAGAGATCTTTTCTGGGGAAAGATTTTCTAGAACCAGAAAGGGGACCAGGTAAGCCAACTCGGGAGGGCTTTCCTATTAATGATGGAAGGCTTGTGTTATTGGGGGCAAGAAAGATATAGATTGGCGATCTTTCCTCAAGCCGTACGGTCGTCCAATCCCTCCGATGCCCATAACAAAATGTTGGCGGATCTTCAAGGGGCTAAGAAAATGGGAGTTAGACTATGTTCTTCTCAAGCTACACCTTCCGAATGGAGGCTCTGGGCTACCTTTCTGCCATTACCCTTGACATGAGAGGTATATCGTTACCTTTAATCTCATTTCTATTTTCGAGTCTCAAACCCGGGCTCCCTCTGCAGCTGCCACCTCAGCAGCCCTCCCCCCACTTTCTTGTTCTTCATGAGTGGGAAGAAAGCGGAATCTTTCTTATCCAATACCAATCCGGGAATACTAGGCTAAGCATGTAGCCTAGCCGCTTCACTCGTCAAAAACAGGCTTAGTTGAATGGTACTAACTAAGAAGAATATTGGATGAGGAGATTTGTACTCCGGGTCAGTTTTTCTTAAAGCCTACTTTCTACTTAACGCTAATAAATCCGAACTCATGAGTGCCTGTAGGGCTTGGACAACCTAATCGCATGGTGGAAGGACTAAGTCCTCGTTCTCAGCTACCGAAGATAGATCGCGTTCAGTTCCACTTATAGGCCTTGGAGGAGTTTACTTAGAGGACTTTCTCAAAACTTCAGGTGGGACCTGCCCTGCAAAGATGGCAGAACAACCAAAAGATGGAGGGAATGGCGAAGACCGACCTTAGGGCCGCTTCCCGGCGAAGATATTGAAATCGTAGGGCTTAATTGCACTATCGATCTCCCGAAGCGTGAATCCCGGCAGCGCCATTGCGAACAGCCCCGGGGTGCGCAGCCTGGGATGCGCATCAGTTGAGCTATTTGACGGAGTATCTAAAAGGGATCTTAGGAGAAGGAGTTGTCCTCAAGGATAGTGGACCGTATTCCTATCTACTCTTTATCGACCCGCCCTGGCTCTTGTAAGAATGACATAAGAGAGCAACCTGCTTATAGATAAAGCCGAACCTTGCCTTTTTCGAACTGCCCTTCCCTTGCCGTGCAACTGCAGCAGAGATGAGCTTATTCTCATCCGGTTGGAGCCAATCCTACTCTAGGCTTTGATTATCCCTACTGGCACCGCAACAACTTCTTGTTCCCGGTCCCAAAGGCCTACTCAAAACTAAGAGGGGGTAGCCGCCAAGAAGAATGAATTCCCGAAGGGGTCCAATAAGACTTCCTTTCGACTAATATATGGACGGACTGATATTCCTAACTCCCGATGCAAGAATCTAAATGAGGGGGAGGCTTTCGAAAGGCATTGAACCTCCCAATCGAATGAATCGTCACATTCGTAATCATCAACTTTACGGAGCCCTATCGCTCGGTTAGATAAGATAGGTACACCCCAGAACTCAAACAACCTTCTAAATATTGCTATAGAAGCACGCACTTCTTCGTCCACAACAGCTGGATCTTTCGGTCCTGGCTAGACGGTACTGTTATCCAGTCAATACCTGACAAAGAATGTACAATTTCTTGTATCAAGGATATTACCAATCAACGAACTGCTAGTTGGAGAGGGGGTTCATTACGTGTTAGCTACCTCTAAATAGCCAGACATTCTTGGTAAGGTTTCAGAACGGTGGGCGGGAAATGAAGAGTTTCGATTCCAAGAGCTGTAGGAGGAAAAGATTAGGAAGGATCGTAGGTGAAGGGAAAGAATCATGTCTGAGGCCTAAGCCGGAGACCGCCCTTCTGCTGCTTTCCCCGCTCCCTAAGTCTGATTGAAGCTCTCGAGCCCGTTCCGAATGAGAATTGGATTAAGCTTCCTATTTGGTTGACATTAAGTCTTTATGGAGATTGTTCTGAGAATGAAAATAAGAAATCAATGCTGCGAGCTCTAATCAATAAATTGGTTACCCTACGCGGCTAAGCTAAGGGCTTAGGTCGAAACCTAAATCCAGAATCTTAAAAGAAGAAAGGGGCAGATGCCCTGGTAAGCGGATATTCCGATGGCTGTATGGAAGAAGGCTAGCGGTCTCCGTTCCCACGAGAAAGCTCAGTTGAAGGACGATCAATGGCAACTACTCAAAAGAAAAGGACACAATCAATCCCTACCCATTGGGTGTGTCTTCCCTTACTTCATTTGTGCCTCTGGGTGAAATGATGTTGTGTGAACTCTCTGAACATGATCCTATAGTACCAACCTTTCGTCAGGAATAGCGGGACGGGAAGGAGCAGCAACAGCAAGCATTTCTAATAAAGTAGCTCGCTTTAATTAGAATTATGAATGTTTTGATGTTAGGTTTGTTTAGGCTTGCCCCGTTGATGATCGCGTATCCTACTTTTTCTTTCTTGCTCTTACTTAGATCTATGCTTGTTGATACGCTACTACTGTAAGCTTTTCAAAACTTTATTGGACCTTCTTCACTTTACTTATAAGCTCACTCACAGGAATGGGATCTTCTACTTCAATGGGATAAAGTTTTTCCATCTCGAGGATGAGGAGTTGCCCCCAGCAGAGCAGATGTGCAAGCAACGGTTTAGGTTGAATAGGCATGAGAGCAATTTGTTCTTGCTTAAAGAACTATTTTCTTTCTTAGTCAGTTCTCTTTTTCGATGGGTGCAGGGCGGACGATTTTAAAGCAGACTCCCCATTCATTAGATAGAGAAGATCACCAAGATTTAGCGATCCGAGCTCTCTTATGGAATTGCCCATTCAATGGGCATTCTCAATATTATGCCTTGAAGAGGACTCGAACCTCCACGCTCTTTAGCACGAGATTTTACCTCCCTCAAATGGATGGATCTGGGATTGATTGTGGAACCGACGAGCAGAGAGAACCCGGGACGGGCAGGAAGATAGGCTAGGCGGAGTAGTCGCTCTGGAGCAGGTTCTTCGACTGGATCAATGCATGTATGAATCCTAAAAAAATCCCGAAGGTCTAGTCTAGAAAAAACCCGGATTTGGTTGGGTTAGCTTTTTAGTAGGAAAGACGGTCACAGGAAGAAATGCCATACCAATGAATAGATTAGTCGACTAACGTCAACAATCTCTTTCTTCATATACGATACCGTCCGGTTTGATATCCGAAACTATAGATATGACACAAGAAAGAAAGATAGATATTCCCATGGTAGGAATAGGACAGTTGCATTAAGGAAGAGAGCTAGGGATTTGATAAAGGTGATAGGACAAGGTTCCAAACCTGCCTTAGTCTCAGTCTCAAATAGGGCGCAAGCTAAGGACATTACTATATGAATGAGACTTCATCCTTATTACAAGCGATACCTCAAATTCCAAAAATGCTCCTCTAGTCCCGAGCTTGGTAAATAACGCCGTGGGAAATCAAAACTTTTTTCCGGCCTTTATAGGGGGGAGTCACTCTTGCGTTCTCTCTCTTAGGTGGGTCAGTCTCGCTCTCTCTTGTCGGTAAGTATATCTGTCGTGGTATTGCTGTCGTGCCGTGCCGTTCTAGTAGTGTTTGCGAATTAGTAGTTTTTAGGGGGGAGCGCAAAAAAGGAAAAAGAAGACCGTAGCCAAAAGCAAGGGATTACCGGGGCCCGAACGAGAGCGAAGGCGGCAGGGCAGGTATTCTCATAAAAGAAAGAAACGAGAACAGGCAGGGAGGTAAGAACGAGTAAGACTAGGTTATAACAACACAACAGAGGTTAGACAGCTCTTACCGGAGGAAGAGCTTTCGGGTCACCCGTCCCCTTGACACAGACACGAACTAATCCTTCTCTCTCCCGAATGTATGCCCGCTTTTCGTCGAATCTTTTTGATTACCTTCGAAAACAAGCCGGAATTCCGTTTTGACATGATGAATAGTGGTGCCCACCGGCAGAGCGTAGTCCTTGTCAAAAATAGTAGTATATGCGATCAATTTGAAATAAGACCTAGGAAAAAATCTAGACCAAAGAGCCCCAACTCATATCATACCAAGAATTTGCCATTGATCTAATCAAGAGCTTAGGGTTAATCGAGGATATGTAGATTTAAGTCCTATATCTATTCGATGCCTTATGTCTTTTCACCATCCATTTGGATTAATGGCGATGAATTTAAAATATCCTCATATTTTCCTTATTAATTCGAATTGGTGGTGGAGGATATAGAGTGCTGGCAAGGCTGGATCACAAGCGATCTCGGCATTTTTACCATATCTTCGCTATGTATACTAAAGCCCTATAGTATAATTCAAGTGATTATCCATTTGAATCATGGCTTGGTCGAGTGAGCTCTCGCTTCCTTTAATTTAAAGGCTATCTTGTTAATTCTTTTTTAAATAAAAGAGTTAAGAGATGCGCTCAAAAGATTTGAAAGTGACACCTGATGAGTTGTTTCCCACCGAGAGAGGGTCCAAGACTTCAAGGAGTGGAGTTTACTACGTAATTGGATAAAAGAGTGATTGAAGTACGTTCACTGGTACTGGAGTGTAGCACACTCACCTGATCTGATGTACACTTAGAAAATTTCTTCAAAGCTCCCTTTTGTTATTGATAGTGCTTCAAGGAAGTCCAAACTCGAGAAAAAAGAGCTCTCAGATGAAGAGATATATAAGATGATATGGCAAATCATTGAAAGCGGAAGCGAAAGTCGAACCTTATCCAAGCTGACCTAGCTGACATCAGGTCTATCTAATTGGCTTGCTTGTCCATCTTTCATAGTTCAAGTCAGTTGACTCTACTCTATCTACGATGCATCGAGGTTGGTAATTGGTTGTCTATGGCAAGCTTTCCGCTCATCTCTTACTCAAAACCTTAGCACCTTCTCCCCTTTGATGATTTCTTTGAAGGGCTCCAGTAAGACTTTTTTTTTTCCTTCAACACTACATCATCCAAGACAGACCAAGTTTGCCCTCTAGGAGAGCTCTCACAAGAACCTCACAGAGAATGGGTTCACCAGACTGTCTCGGAATTCCTAAGCTGTCTCACATATCAAACCCTGAACCAATAAAGGAAAAGCTTTTCTAAGAGAGAGAGAGATAAGCAAGATATCAAAGAGCTAGGAGAAATTTCACTATGCTACTGGTACCTCTGCCATGGCTTTAATCTTCAGAGTTACATCGTTGCTAAGTAGGACGAGTTGTCCATCATTGTTCATTTTCCTATAGAAAAGAGCACAGTAAAGAATGTGGTCTTCAGCAGTTGGTGAAACAACTTCTAGTGGACTCCCATGAGCTGAAAATGGAAGAACCTCACTTCCCTCGCTGAATCGAGACACAGGAGAAGCAGGCGGGGTTGGTGCAATTGGCCTTGCATCCTCCACTGAGCTCTGGACATGGATCCACCATTTCATTTTGTTTTCACCATACACTCTTCTATCCATTGTAACACCACAGATGCTTCTGTTCTTCTCCTGAGCAGGCTACCACACCGCCTCAACGAATCCATTTCTATTATGACTGAGAGTACAATAAAGCCATTGATGCTTGTAAGAAATTACTTCCTGATGGAATATTATATTGCCCTAAAGTTTTTATAAAACAAGAAATGATGAATGTTAATTACCCATTCTTGGAATGATTAAATGAGTCCCTTGAGACCTTGTAAAAGCTGTAATGCTTTCCTCGTTTCCTTGTCTAGAAGAGATGTAGTATCAACTATCATAGTCCATCTCCTCCTTCCATCTCCAACAGAGTGAATCTGAAACAACTTCAGTTATTTGCAAACCCAAGTAAGCGAATGCAATGGTGTAACAGTGGTCATAGTCATTTGCAACTTACAGAAGTGGAATTTGTAACCTTCTTTTGATAACAGCTGATAGAACTGCTGCTTCTTGCGGCTGCACTAGGAAATGAAGCTTCAGACATGCTCCTCGCAGGGGAATTGGAATGTAATGATTGTAATGGAATCCTCTCTGCTCTTCTTTCCTTTAGCACACTGTCTTCTTCCAACTTGAAATTCTTCCTTGAGGGCCTTGCTGATTTCCTTTCTTGGTGAACCCTTGGTGTCTGGTTCTCTTTGTCAGAAGGGGCAATCATGTTTATCTTCTAGCCCAATATTGGGGCTAAAAAGAATCTTTGAAGAGGTTGATCTGCCAGACTTGGATAATTGAATATCCTCTAGCCTACCCTTCTTCTTCAAGGACCTCAGCATAGAGGTATTTGGGGTGCAATTCTCCTTGTCTGGAGTAAATATTTCTTCATCCATTGCTTCTAAATCAGAGAAAAGAGCCCTACTAATTGATTTATTAACATCCTCCTGATTCTCCCATTCAGCATCACCGTCAATTTCATCATCCCCCCCCTGGTTTTTCTCTGTCTCCTACTTGTCTGAAGCAGAAGAGCAGAGGCAGGTTTACCTCTTCTGGACCAAATGTTACACGAGCCGGATTTCTTTCTCTGATCTGATGGGGGGAGCCCGTTATGTTCTCTAAGTTCTCAATTGCAGGAAAATAAGATTTTGGGGTATGGCTTTCCTTGCTTTCCGAGAGAACTTCACCAAGAGGCATAGATGAGTTCACATATTCTTCTTTTTCAAGGGGAACAGCAGAAAGAATTGTGAACTCACTCGGAATCCCTTCTTTACTTAAAGGACTCTGATTTTCCATTTCTTCAAGTATTTCAGTGGCAGCAGGGTCATCACTACATATATATATTTTGCAGGTTCATCGGCTCATGCAATTGTCGGTTTTCTGTTGAGTTCTCGTGGAATCTATTTCCTTCTTTGAATCTATTATAGCATTTCAAAGTGGAATATATATCCTTTCTTTCAATTCCGAAGAAAAACTTTCAGTTTATTTACCTATTTAAAGAAATTCAATTATTTACCGGCCATACCTCTTTTATATACCTGTAAACCTACAGCCTGATCGTCTACTTCCCTAAGACTTTTCCACTAGGAGGTGAGTCTTGATAGTGAAGTTCGAAGGGGAGATTGATTTGGGTGATTAGTCTTCTTTTAGGGCAGCTCGTAACTCTGGGGCGAGAATAAGCTTTTCCCGCATTCCTGTTGATGCAGAGATCAGACGAGAAGGCCCATCTCTTTACTAGAATCCGATGATTCGGTAGGCTAAGTAAGTAATAAAGAATAAAGTACTTACCAATAAGTACCTTAAAGTGCCATAAACCCCTCTATAAAGGCCATAGAGAGCATCTTTGCTTTTCTAGTAAGAAGGCTAGTAGCTAGGAAGTGACCAAGGACGGTTCTCAAAGCCATTCGGTTTACGTGGAGTCAAGGCTGTGATCCAAGGGCATAAAGCGAGAAGAAGTTTACTGAACTCTAATGGTTGAGAAAGAGTATTCTTGTATTGTAGTATTAGAAGACAAGATAGTCGTTGAGGTCTTTACTTACCTAGGAAGGTAGTCATCAGCTAGTAATAGAGCTGCTAGGAAGCAATGGTTGCGTAGCTAGTGGTTTACAGGTTAGAAACCTTCTTGCCCCAGGAATATTCAAAAAATTGGAGGTTATTTCGAATAGAAGAGAGAGAGCGTAAAGCGATGGGTTGGAGTCCAGGCTTGTAGATGTAGATAAGAAGGCGAATGAGCTGACTTTTCCAAGTAAGGGAGAGCGACAAAGACCAAGGTCTGTTATGGAATTAAGAGCTCGCTCCGCACCTGTTAGAGCTAGTACATTTGCAGTTCCCAGTTCAAAGAAATGGATCGAGTCAGATTCAATAGCCAAACCAGAAGGGGGTGGGGAAGTCTGTTTAAGTCAAGAGCAGGTCTTTCTTCGTTTACTTTCAAAGCTGTTGATAGAGGCTGTTTAATACTTTCGGTTGAGGCTGACTTTTCGGAAAGTCGAAGCAAGACTATGAGTTTAGGGCGTTAAGCTCCTATAGATGAGCTAGTATATTTGCAGTTCCCAGTTCAAGTTCGCACTAGTCCTGTACAGAAGATAGCCGATGTTCTTAGGCTCACAGAGCAGTCTCTTGCAGCCATTTCTAGACCAATAGCCGAAGCAGATGGGCAGGGAGGCCTGCAAAGGGGTAGGCAAGGAGTTGAACGACAGAGCAAGCCATTCCTGGTAGAGCTGGGAAGGTAGGAACCTATGATGGTGGTTGTTAACCTTCTATTTCCCGGTATAGTTGAGTTCAGTGATTCGAAGGAAGGGAAAGGAGCCGCTTAAAAGCACCTTCCCGGGGCATGTAGGATTTCTGAGAAACCTTTTGAGGCCTGAGCAAAGGCTTAGTTTGGTTAAAAGTCCCATCCATTGGGATGCTAGCCAGCACCTTTGCCAGCCACTCGTGACGGGGACGAAGTAACCTTTGGTTCATGTAGTTCCCTATCGCGAAGATTCTCATCTTCCCGGCTCTCTCAAAAAAAACGACCCAATTTCCCAGGTTGGAATGGATTCCAAGGTCCTTTATGTTTGGAAGGTAGGGTCCTATACGGGACTCAAACCAATCCAATGGTGTGAACATTTTATTATTCACATCAAAAGCATAACGGACACGTGGAGCCCACAGACAAGCTGGTGAAAAGAAACCCTCTTGCGAGTGATTCTTCATTTGAGCTCTTGAACTCAAGTTTGGCTGATATCACATTTTGTGGCACTCAAAAAGAAAGAAGAAGGTTGGGCTGCGCCAGAAGATGAGTCAATTCCATCGGCTTGATCAATCTCGTCGGTTACCTTCTTTTGTTTCACCAGCGAGATGCCACTCAAAGTAAGATAGATCCGGTAAAGAGGCCGGACCAGAAGATGGGTCAGTCAATTCCTTCGTCTCCAAGGATCACGTCTATCAGCTTAGCAGATCCGCGGTAAGGCACTCAAAAAATGAGGTAAATCAAAAGACTGACTTTCTTTATCCTCTAAGGAGGGATTCGAAATGCTGATAGAACATCAAATCACCAGGAAACCCCTAGATTTTATATCCACACTTATACCTATCGTTATTCTCCGAACTCACAATCTTCAATCCTTCTTCGATACCGAGTGAGTCTCTATCCGAAGAGCAAGGAAGTGGATTCCCCAGCAAGGGTACGAAACGATAGCTATTCTTCCTTTGCTTTGCTACCGCCCTCCGAAAGAAGTTAATCCGTAGTAACCACAGAAAGGGAAACTATTTGAACAAGGGCAAGCGAACCAGAGAAAGCATTTGAACAACGAGTTGTTGCCTCTATTTAAGTTCATTTCTTCTTTACTCGATCCCTTCTTTATAGTCTAGTAGCCCTTCTTCTGAAACAAGAAAAAAGAGCTTCTCCTTCTGTTGACTTCACTCCCTTTGAGCTAACAGCAGCGGATGACATAGCAATAGCAGCTCCCATTTCTATTCTATATACGCTAATATCTGTTTGTGAGAAAATCGACTCTCACTTCTCACCCGGGGGTTGCCCCAGAAAGACTCTTTTCTTCCTAGCCTTCTTCATCTGCGCCCGAAAAAAGCTAAGCCCTTTCGGACTACGTACCTCGATTGATGAGGCCTAAGGCAATCTATTGTTGTGCTTTGCTTGCCAGTTCGTTTTGCGTATCAGTTCCTTGCTTTCCTTCCCCAGCTTTCAGTTCAGTTCCAAGCCTTAGGGCAAGAGGAGTGAAGTGAGAAGGATGGGCTAGCTCTGCAGTTCTTGTGCCTGTGGATGACGGCTACAAAGTAATTAATTACCTCAGAGAGGTCTGTGAGCCGTTCGCGCTGACTATTTACTTACCGCTCGGTTCATCCTATAGCAGATGGCAATAAGTTAGCTCAGTATCAGTCGACGAAAGAGCATCTCCCGTCCTTCAGTCTGAGACAGCCTTTGCTTTGAAGAAGAAGAAGATTCAATGAAGAGGAATACCTGGTAACTCTCAGGGAGGAGCTCTTACCTGGCAAAAGGCGACCCAGCCGAATCTCTTGACTTTGCTTCAACCGGTGCTGGCCTAGTTGGAACAGCCTCTCCTTTGAATAGTAAGGCAACCCCGGTAATCCCCTATAATCTAAGCTGTCCCGCGCTCTCAGCTCTCATTACTGAATCCCCATCAGACGGTCAATCTGGAGTGAATGAATACCTTTTTTAGGGTTCAAAGTAAGTAGGCGCAGGAAAAGTATTGGCATTCAGTTAGTTAGCACTACCTCAATCTTTTGATTCAGTCGGAAATCTTAGGTTGGCTTCTTACATCCGGGTCAGTAATCTCACTCTGTCTGGTACAGAAGCAGCTGGATCAATGGCTTGGTTTCCGTTTGCATTCCCTTCCGACTTTCTTTCTACGACTTCGGTTTCCCCCGCCCTTCAAAGGCTATGCTGGCCCGACTTCAGAAGATGGAGGAAGGCACTACTTATCACCAACTACTTATGCCCCTGACCTTTCTAAAAAGTCCTTTGCTTGGCCGAAAGCGGTCATAGAGGGTAGGCGAAGTGAGAACTCAAGCTAGGAGGAAGTCTTTCGCAGACGATTACTAAACTGCTTTTTCTTCCTTTCCCGGCCCTCTCCCTTCAACCTTGGCCGCACCGACTTTAGACTGGAGGAAGGAAGGACTTGTCCAACGAGTGGCAGATTAGGATGGCATTTTTCTCCTGGCGTAGTTCCGCTCGGTTCATCGGAAGGCGGCGAAAGATCAAAGACAAGGAAAAGAGGGGTAAGCGCGAGGGATGGGGATTCGAGAGCAGTCCTCTATCAAAGAACGGATTCAAGACTTTCAACCCCTTAATAGCCTTATGCTGGAAGAACAGATCCAAAAGGAGGCAGATGTCCGGCTAGAGTCCAGCTTCAAATCGAAGTCCTGATTCACCAATCTCCGAGTAAGCAACCTTTTCTAATAAGAAAGGGACTCGTGCTCGCTGCTTTTCTCATCTATGGTTTCTACCATGACTAAAACAGAATCGGAAACAGAGATCGGGATGGAATCGCCTTTCCTTCCCCGTGGGTGGTGAAAGGTAGAATCCTTTAGTTTAGTTTTAAAGAGGATCGCAGCCGTACTTTCAACTGAGAAGTTTCCCTCCCTCGCCCCCAATTTATTCTCTTCTTGCGAAGAGAGAGCTTTTAGACGGCCAACTCTCCTTGTCCACCCACCGGGATTCATGTCTCTCCCTATGGTGGGAACCAGGTGGAGAAGTCGATGTTTCGCTCGTCACCCAGGGGAACAACGGAGCTAGCCGACCTCCTGTACTGAACTTCTGTGGGAGTCACGCTGAGGAACTCAATCTCTAATAACTTTCAGAGTTTCCTGTCGCAACGATAAAGTTGTGGAGAGGACGCGGCAAGTGCCGACATAGCGTTTGAGAGTTCCACACTACTGGAGTCCTAGTCGAAAGACTCCTTCTTTATATATGTGACCTAACTCACGAAACCTTATTTCGATGTGAACGAAATAACCCATCTCGTTCCTGAAAGGGAAAGGACGAGAGATTCATTCTTCGCATGACTTTCCTCGGTAACCTCACATAGCCCGATTGAAGGAGAGGAGCGAAAGCAAGCGAGCAACAAGTGGATCGGGAGTGACTATCCTCCATTCATGGCTTCATCCTTCGATTTGTACTTTTCTTTGTCTACCTCAACGAGGAATCCCGTGGGAGAAAGATGCAAGGCTATCAAGACGGAAAAGCCTCACTACAGTTGATTTCGCATAGCCCAAGGAATAGGAAAAGGCAGGGATAGCTGGAAGAGCGCTTACAGTTAGATGTGAAGGCTTGGCTTACAAGCAAGGAAAGGGCAAGGATAGAGGTGAGTGAAACTTCGACGATATCCCCGAATTCTCTTCTGGGAATCCTACTAGCAGCGCCTTCAGTGCCCCTTCTTCTACTTCCTTTGACAAAGGCCCTAACTACAGTTCTGAGTAACTCCTTGTCTCATTGATCCGAAAAGAAAGGCATAAGTCCCACGTGTACTAACCCTCTCTCTATTTTCTCTTTTGAAATCCCTAAGAGCTAGAATGAATCAAAGCCACGAACCGAACCAAGCTGACTGAATTGAATCTTTGATTTGAAAGGACATTTGAATGAAAGTCGGCCAAGGCAAAGCACTTTTTTCTCCTTGCCACGGAATCGGGTTCTGTTTTCTGCTGCTCAGTCAGAAGATGCTTTTTTTTTCCGATTTAGCTTCCTTCCTGAAATCAGGTATTCTCTCAACAAAGGAAGTGCAAGTGGAGTAGGAGCATCGGGTTACACAGCTCCGTCCCCAGCGCCAGTAAGAACCTATTCCTATTCCCAAGTAAGAAGAACGAGAACTTGAACAAGTGACTCGTAAAGCCCACTTTCTACCTATCTCCCATCCTCAATCGTACTATCAACCCTTGGGCCCAGTCTCCTCCTCTCATCCGTAACCTGTGCTTTAGGTGCGCCTAGCTAGTAGCTCTCTTGGTTTGGCATTAGCAGCCGTTCGGAATCGTAGAAGGAAGACTCTATCCCGCCGCGGTCAAATACCCGGCAATCTCCGGAATGCTAGCTGGTACTTAACCTCATAATAAGAGTATGAGGCTGATTGACGTATAATAAGAGTATGAGGCTTCTAGAGAAGCCAACTCCTTTCAAGCAAGAAGGACTCGGATTACTCACCTGGGATAGCTTGAATTTAGCTAGTTCTATTTGAACTAATCCGAATCAGTGGAAGCTAGAAAGCAACCTTCTGACTCTGCATCCCCAGCGGAGCCGAAGGATCAAATTCATTGATTCGATAACCGGAGAAGGGAATAAAGCCTATTCAAGAAGGGGAATGGTGGTTTCCCACGATCAACAACAAAGGAAGCCGCAGATCCCTCTACCTCTTATTGTATCGTTCCAGCGAGTGAAGCATCTCATCTCTGGATCAGATCAGTAATTGGATCCCACATTTAGGATCCTTATTTCGACCTGCTAAGACTATTCCTTTCATAATTGCTAATTTTCCCTCTATCTAATTTCTCTATTAGATAGAGCCTTCCTTTCGATTGTGGCGGTCAAGCTGGAAGCAAGTGAGGTTTTCAATGGCCATCATCCCAGTCATTGTGGACTCCGAAGTCCTTAAGAAAAGATCCATTCTAGGAGCACGGATCGATAAGAATAAGGCGCTGCTAAGACAGCCCTCTCAGTCGATCTAGGAAGCCCAAGAAGTGAAATTCTCGCATTTCAGGCTTGCCCTTTAAAGAAAGAAGTGGATTTGCAGTTGTCAATCGGCTGAACAGGCCAAATTGTCGAAGTTGCTGGTATGGCTGCAAGGTTGCCCTCCCCAATTAAGACATTAAGAGGGAAACTATGATTTCGAATCTTTTTACCAGTATAGAAGTGCCGGCACCCATTCCTTGGTCCAAGAAGGGGCTCACAGAAAGGTGCTAAAACAGCCTCACCCATCAAGACCATTCCACGCACATTAATTAAAGCCCTAAAAAGTGGGCATAAACCCAGGATTCCCATCAACAGAAGCATATAAACTGACCATCTTTTCCTCGAGAACCATCAGGAGAATCTGGGAATGTTGATGTCTAAACTCTTGCTATTGAGCGAATTGAAGCAATTAGGGTAAGCCTAGTCCGGATCTCAAAGAAGGGCTTTTCTCGCTTGTAAGTTATAAGGACAGTCGCCAGTAACTAATAGTATCGAACAGACAGAAGACCTGCTTATAGCCCTTCTCTGCCTCTCCTTTGCAATAGCGCCTATTCTGCCAACTACGTGGTTAAACTTCCTTTCAGATGTGAATCTTATCTCTGAAGCCTCTTTTCTTCTCTCCTACGTCCCTATTTAAGACGGCAATTCTAGATCATTAATTGGGAACGAATAGGAGCCCTTGGCGTAGAGTAAGCTGTCCTCTAGCCAGTACCTACGTATATATAATTCCTTCTTTCACTTGGTTCACCAAGTAAGCCATGTGAGTATCCTGTTCTCCCACCGCCCGCCCTTCGATTGGAGCGCTATTCGAGCCGGTCTGACGGCATTTCCTGATTAGACGACTTCTCAGAGGAGAAGCTTTTGAGTTATTCGCAGCTTCCTGACTCCGATTCTGACTCTGGTTAGCCAAAAGGCGAATACGCTGTCGGAGCTTGATATTCAAAAAAATCTCTTTATCGTGGGTTACAAGATCGAATAGCACATCCAGCTTACTCTATCGACAGTCCAGCCAGATGAAGGATCAAGGAAATCGGGATCAGCTGCCTTTACTTGTTGGGGGGTCTCTGCTCCTCTCTTTCCTGGCCCTTAGGCATTTTAGCTATATGCTATTATTCTTCTTCTAGTAGCTAGGTATCTAGCTCGAGTATCATATCATTTCCAAAGAAAGAGAGTATGCTAAAATGTATGCTCTTCTAGGGATAGAGCACTCTGTAAGAAGGTAGTCCGCCCTCCATACTGAGCTAAGTCTGCCCTTTCTATTAGCTATAGTAGCTATATGGGAATGTAGCCTAGCTGCTAGTAGCTCTCCTCTCTTCTTATAGCTCGGTAGTTGGATGTTTATAAATTCCTTTATGGTTAGAGCACGCTAGGATAGAAGAATAGATGAGTTTGTATCTTTCTTAGGAAAAAATAATGCATTATAAGTAAGCCATTAGCTCTATCCCTCTCTTGATAGTCTCTCCTTTCGGTTTAGAGCAAGCTAGGCCATATAAGATAGGAAGCTAGACTTGTAGTTACCCCAATTTTTCCAATATATCCATGAATCCACTTTCCTTGGTCATCTCTAATGACTCCTCCAAACCCAGCTGGACCCGGATTTCCTTTGGCAGGGATTTCGTAGTCTTACGTATAACACAAGCTAAGCCGCTTCCAGTGAAAGCAGTAGTGAGGTAGCTCAATAAACCTAGCAAACACCGGCTATCTAAGTAGGGCAGGCTGCTAACTCAGGGGATTCTTTGTCGATAGAAGGCATTCGCGAAAGTCGCTGATGAAGAGAAGCTTTACTAAAAGAGGGCTTCTCATTATGTGGATACAAAGGCTTCAAGGGGTGCGGTTCCCACAGGAATTGCAAACACCTGAAGAGAGCGGGTCCAACCCGATACGATATCCTTCTTTCACTATAAAGAAGTATTCATAGTCCAATCCATTAGAGCCCGGCAGTCTAACAGGCGTAGATCACACTGGAACTTGATAGCCAGAATCTCTTGACCGTCCCATCTATACTCTCCTTTGAATGAAGAAGATAAAGAATGGATATATTTCGACTTGATCTTATTCTCCAACCCGCTCATCTCGTAATGAGAATAGAATAGGAAAAGTCCGTAACGAAAGTACGCCTGCGCGCTCTATGTATTGAACACGAATCGAACTACTCTACGCATAGCCGAACACATGTACGATCGATCAAGTGTTGGGCTCTGCTTTTGCCATTGCTGGTCATTCTTGAAGAGCTCTTGGTCTCGCATAATCGGCTCAACGAAAGCCACAGCCAGAACTTTTGTCCTTCTTCAAACCGTACTAGAAAAAAAGAACCACAACTTCTCACTAGGAGAATTCATAGTCAATCCTGACATCAAATGAAAGAGCGGAGCCCCTATTTATTATGTAAACGTAAGCGCTTCGCTTCTACCAGATTTCCTCGCCCTTGCTATCAAAAAAAGAGTAAGTAAGATAATTGGCATTACCTTTAGTTGTCTTTATAGTAGC
>JAUMHB010110123.1:0-25684 GCA_032359685.1 Pittosporum tobira
ATTTGATTCAATTAAGCACGATTATGGGCTCGTTTGGTACAACTTATTTGAAAATAGATTATAGATTATTGAATAAGTGGTTAGTTCTGTTTGGTGTAGTTTTTGAGTAATTGATTATTCAATAAGTTTCTGAAACTTAGCTTTTTAGAAGTGATTATTGGTGCTTTAGTAGCTTTTATTGAATAAGCTGAAACAAATAGAACTCTGAAGTGATTATATCTTTTAAAAAGTTATAACCAACAACTATAAACTGAACCAAGCAAGCACTATGAATTATTTAACTTTAAACAACTTAAGTGAACTGAACATGCAGCAGCAAAATGAAAACATAATACGTTAACCTATAACAACGCTGTCAAAGTTTAAAAAAAATTCAGAACAGTATAATTTAATTTAGTGCAAATAATCAACAACAGAATATATATATAATTTAAATATCAGAGATAAGAGTTAAATAATTTTGTCTGAAAATTGGAGCAAGTTGAGGGGTGATATATCATTGCCCTAAAAAACGTATTGCCCCTCTTCGTGTGAGGTTTGAATTGACAGCTCCTAGTGGTACAACACCCAAATTTATAATTCTCTTTATGTGCACGAACGGTTAAAAGATCAACGATGATTTTTTCAAATATACTTAGTAAATTAAAACTCAAAATAAATTCACAAATCATCAACACCCAAATAAAGGTTTCCAACATCATACTCAAAGAACTCGGAAATCATCCAAAAGTTTATATATGGGATGGTGAAGGTAATATTGATGGCTTTTGTTTGACTAAAATAGTTGTGAAGGTAATTTACATGATCATTTCCAGAACAAATTCACAAATCGCTTTTATCGTCACAGCAGACTCGGTCAGTATGTCGAGTGAGACTTGCAGCACAGGGTATGGTATGCTTGACGAGAATAACTTGATATTCGGTATGTTAACTGATTCATTCCGGGCTATAGAAATCGAATTTAGTATTTAGCATTTGCTTTTTTTTTTTTTTTTGTTGGTTCCATTGATCATAAATTTATAGACTTTTATTTTCCTTTAATTAATTCTTTATTCCTTCAATTATTAAGATTTCGAAAAGCTGGAGTTATCCGCCATTAAATGACACTGCAGAAGCAGCTAATCGAGTGATTGAAGCAATTACGGAGTGGGGATGGAGATTGCGGACATATGAATTCTTCTTATTTCATTCGAGCATCATTTGTTTATAACTTTTCCCCTTTGGGGACTTCAATATCTGTAGAATAAAAAGGGTCGGTCTCGATCAGTGGCATGACTTGTAAACAGAAAGGTAGATTGTTACTTCGCATGTAGTGTAGTGTGGCCGTGTGGGGAAGAGTGATTGAGGTTACCACACTTTGTAGAATCACTTGTTTTGTGGATGACTGAATTTTTTTTTTTTTTTTTCTCCAAATTTTAGCTAATTTATGCAACGGTCAAGGGTCAACGGGATGACAAACTGCTCCGAACATGTGGAGCCCGCTAAACACCGAGTGAGAATTTATTTTTTAATTTTTTTATATTATTAAAAATTTATATATTTATTATATAATTAATATTATATCCTCTAACAAAATCAAATAGAAATTCAAACACGCCCCTCTCACGACCCCACCCCATGAGTTTGATCTTCCAGCTGATGGCCGTCGTGTGGGAGGCTTTCTTATTATTTGAGCTGACATTGTTTGGGTGATCGAGTACCGTAGTTTAGGGCCAAGGACTGGGTGCTCCCTCGTTTCTTTCTTATTTTTCTTGTAATGTATTTTATTTTAAATCCCCATTGTATTTCTTTTTTCAATATTTTATTTATTGGATCCCTGCTTTGGTGGGGTACCAAAAAAAAAGAAAATAATGCTGATTTTCTTTCTTTCTTTCTTTTGGAAAGACAGTCTAAGTTGATTAGACCTCATTGGCATTATTGTATTTTTTTTATCATTGTTTTCTACAATTTTCTTATAATTTTGCTATATCAAATGTTTTCCAAATACACGCGTTTCAAATACATTAGTTACTTATGATTGCTTAGACCTACCATCGTGTTGAACAACATAGAATCAATAGTGGATATTTTTTATTGTTTAAAATGGTACTCCATCCATCCGTCTTATATTATTATTTTTTTGTTGCTTGTCTCAAATTATTTGTTTTTTTTTTCTCTCTCTTTATTGTACTATTTTAATCATACGTTTCAACACTAATCATATTTATTAGCCGACTATTTTTATTGGAACAATAACACGTTGAAAATATGAAATTCATTTATTCTCACAAAATTTTCTCTTTCCTCGAACTGTGTATATATTATGACAAACTCTTCTCATTAATTCTCACATTAATAAGAATTATTTTTGAGAGAATTTATTTTTTAATGGACGTATCTAGAATCAAATTAGAATGAGTTGAATATATATATATATATTCTTATAGCTTGGAACTTATGGAGTAAGTT
Source organism: Pittosporum tobira (assembly GCA_032359685.1). NCBI lineage: Eukaryota > Viridiplantae > Streptophyta > Magnoliopsida > Apiales > Pittosporaceae > Pittosporum > Pittosporum tobira. Next base: position 2,449 of record JAUMHB010110123.1, read on the forward strand.
ACATCAACCTAGCACATATTCCGTATTAACCCACTCAAAATGAGAAAATTCATCAAATCTAAGCAGAAACACTGAAATTATTCTAACTTCCCTGATTACATACCCTTACTTAATTTCAAAGAAAACACACAAGATTGACAAAAATAAATAAATAAATCTCCAGAATTTAATATCGAATTAACCAAGAATCCCATGCTACTAAATTATGGACTTCAAAAGTGGGTAATTTGCACGTAATTCCTCCTGACAAAGTGCATCATTCTCATTCTGGGGCTCCATAACACCTTCACCAAACATTCCACAAAGCAGCAGCACATCACAAGAACTGCACCAACAACGAAAAGAAAGATGTTATTATTAAAGCAAGTTTTTCGAGGCGAGAAATATGACCACCACCAGCCAGTCCACTACCATGGACGCCCCACGCATAACGTGATGAAGCATGAAGAAGAGCGACCCGAGGATGAGGATCGGCCGCCCCTAAGACCTCGGGAAGGGGCTACCTCTGTATTATAATTATGTAATACTGTAATACAAGAGTAATCAAGCATAAAGAAAGAAGAGCCTTAAAAGTCACCATTATATGGAGTGTTTGTTAGAAAAGAATTAGGTTAATTAGCCGACGTGTTTCTGATGGTGGAGGAAGAGATATAATTAGGGTTTTGATGAAGAACGGAAGTTGTTTGAAACAATAGTTATCGTTTTAGTTTACAAACCCTAAAATCCACTAGGTAAATACTCTACAATACACTAGAGAGTCTTGAATCCACAAAGAAAATAGAGAGAAAATAATCTCAAATATTATTGAATAAATTGATAACAAGATATTTTTTAGGAATACATCATATGGTGGTATTTATAGATACCTTCACATTAATCTTACTCCTTGTAAGAACTTGAAAACTTAAAATCTTAATACTTGCAGAATTTAAAATTATAATCCTACCAAAAATCGATTAATAAGTTTCCAAATATTTATGTAGAAACTTTTACTCCTAACTTAAATCAACTTAATATAAACCTTATTAAACTAAACTATTGGACTAGTCTAAATAATAAATAAAAATACACGAAATAAAATAATTTACCATGAATACTAAAATGTAAAAAATATCCTAGTCTTCATGTATATTTTCTTGCACATCATTCTCCTCTTCTTAGAATAAATCGATCCTCAAATTTTGAAGCATGCAAGGATCAAAAATCGAGAACAAATCATAAATCTTTGTGAAACTGCTTCTTTATGATATCATTTTTCAAAGAATAATCTTGAAAATAATTGTAAAAAAATTATCGACTTTCTATTTGTTTGCGTTGTAAAAACATTTTTTGGAATAATGAAGTCAATATGAGGAACTTCAACTAGAAAAACTTTTTCATTTCACTTTTTCTCCGAGATTAGTGTATTTCTAGTCACACTATTAAGTAGCTAAATAGAAGTTTCTGAAACAAACAGATCAACATTTTTGGGATATACGTCATAGATATGTAGAGAAATTTTTATTTCTCCTAATGATTTCTACCATGAAAACACATAGTTGTTATCTTATTTTTAAGAAACAAGAAAACTTAAGGAGCTAGTTTACAGAAATCAAAAAATTCAGGTTCGGAGACTTAGTTATGAATTAGAAAAGTTATTATTATTCGATACCCAATTCATCCTAGGAAGCCCTAGGTCTGATTATTTATTGCTTCTTTATTTTATTGCTCAACTATGTTGAAAAAATTCAATTAAGCACATACAAAGCATATTTTTATTTTTATTTTTTTCAATCGTGAATCGAAAGAAAAATACATTTTTAAAAATATTTTTAAAATAATATATATTTTTGAAAAAGAATTTTTAGAAAATAAAATAGAAAAACCGACCCGCCTACCTACCCGACCAAGTGACTAGTTCAAATCCACGTAGTTCTCAATATTAGGTCTTATTTAAAAATATGTGACAACAGGATTATAGAAAATTTTATTCAATCAAATAAATCATATTCAACTCGAGTTTTGATTTTGAAATTACATATTAAAAATTAATCTCCAAAGGTTTTTGTGTAGTTGAAATCAATTTGCAAGAATTTATGAAACTTCACCTTTGAAAACCAATTTGGAATATGATTTATAAAATCTGAAAATTTTGATTTAGTTTTGGAAAAACATAATTTTTGGTAGAAGTCAGGAGTTCAATATGATTTAAATAATTGAATAAAGCTATCTAAATCATGTCACAAAGAATTTAAATTTGAAAAGAATTTGCTAATATAGGATGGTGTAATCATAATACGTAAGTTGATTTAATGCCTCACAAATCACATGGTCATGACTCAAAGCAAATCAAAAAGATTTTTTTTTGGATTTTTTGTATTTTTAAAAAATATATGTATTATATATAATATAAGAAATATATCAAGTTGTGGTTTTTATAATTAAAGCATGGCATCATAATTTATTTGAAAGTTCAAGCATAATTTTTAGCATAAACTCTAATTCTCATGGCAATCCCAATCGCAAGTAATTACTCATTCCGTCCCATAAAAACTGGAATAGTTTGAATTTTTTGGTCAAATTGACCATAAATTACTACTAATCTATATATTGATAGACGACAAAACTATAATCATTAAAAACTACATCAAATGTACTCCTAGATCTAAAGTTTGTTTATTTAAATACATAAATATAAAAAGTTAATTATTAATTTAAAATTTGGTCAATTTGACCAAAAAATTCAAACTAAGCCATTTTTTTAGACGGAGGGGAGTATTAGTTAAACCATGAAAACACGTTTAAATCATATCCATATGAATATATAAGTTAGATCAATCAATCAAGCAAGCAAGCAAGTCACTGAACCATGATTATAACAGTAAAATAATAACTAGATGTGTAAAAGCTAAGAAAGAAACAATAAGGTTAGAAGACTTACCTTCTTCCTCTTACCCATGGCGTAAAATGTCGCGAGAGATTCGAACCAAGCTCTAGAACATCACAAATGGATGTTCCTAGCTTGATCCATGCAAAAACAATGGCCCAACGACTTAGGTAACATATCTAGGCAATTAGGGTTACTAGATATTAAATGGATATCCAAAAAAAATGATGGAATGTTATATTTATTGGCTCCCATGTCTTGGAGACAAAGAAAAGTTGTATATGTTGAATTTGGGCTAGACTAGGGTTAGAACATGCTGTCAGTAGCCGTTAGTAACAGCCAGTACTACCTGCAAATTGACTAACCTTCCAGTTTTATAGGCAGTATCGGCTAGTACTTTCTGCAATCCTGGTAGGTTCTCGGCTGGTGCAGGATGGCCAAGCCTTGCATTTCTTCGATTTTTTCGGGTATTCTCTCATATTAGAATTTAAATCCAAATATTTTAGAATAAAAATCTAATTTAATTTGGGTATCTCTAGAGCAAAAATGAGGTGTCTACAATTACTAATTAACTACTGACATAATCTAAATAAATTAATCTAAATAATTTATCCCACCCTCTGGTTCATCTTCGGTTGCACTTAAATCCAATGGTCAAACTTGAATCATCCCCTTAATTAATTAAGACTTCTTCTCCTGCACGAACTCAAAATGACTTCAAAACTGGGTAATTTGCAAGTAATTCCTCCGGCAACAACTAATCATTCTCATTCTAGGGATTCCAGTTATAAACTGAGTATTATTTCTAACATAATGAAAAGAAAAGAAAAAAACGCGGAGTGCTTAAGGAAATAATAATATTAGGTCAACAATCTAACACATATATATATCAAAGTAACGAATCCCATAATTTCTTCTGATCAAATCGGCATAAAAAATGGGTAATTTGCAAGTAATTCCTCCGGCAACAACGAATCATTCTCATTCTGGGGAGTCCATAAAACCTGCACAGAATCACCACCCATAATTTCATAAATTTTCAGTTTCTCCAAACCCTTCTTCAAGCTTTTCTTGTTCTTAATATTAGGCACAAAACAGCTCCCATTAGCACCCACCAAAATGGTCACCACAAAAAACTCTCTCTTACAACATCTTTCCCCCCTGGGAACAAATTCTCTTTGCACTTTCACATTATTGATATTCACTAGGGTTTCCACGTCAAACTTTTCTCTCTCCTCCCACGAGAGTGCATTGAACAGAGATTGCATGCCATGAATAGTCCAGGTCCGACCCACATACGAATAACCCGAGATCCAATATTCAGAATGCTTAAGCAATGTGGATGCTGTATTGTGTAGCATGGAATTCAGACCTTTGGATGTGGAGGTGTTGGTAGTCCCGGCCGTTTTGTCGAGTTCTTTCTGGAGTGACCGGGCCGACCCGGAAAACGCAATCTGGAGCTTCACCACACTTTTCCGGTTAATCAGACAACAAATCAGAGGAATTAAACCAATAGACACCAGTAAGGATATTGCGATAAGTTTTTCCACACGGGAAGCACGATCCCAACCACCACCATCATAACCACCGTAGCCATAGTTGTCACCCATGGAAGAGTATGATGAACCAGAGAACGAAGAAGAGTAATCTGACGAGAATCCACCCATGACACCGCCGGAGGAGGCTACCACCGTATCAAAATTATGTAGTAATGCGATAGTAGTCAAGAAAAAGGGAAGAAGACCCTTAAAAGCCACCATCATGGAGAGCTTGAAAGTGTAGGAAGATAAAGAATTAAAGCATGAAGAAATCGAATACTAGTGTTCGCATATATAGACGTGCAAGAATGGAAGGTATATTTAATACGATTAGGAGGATACATAGACGTGCAAAGTGGTGAGTGCATGCAAGAATGGAAAGTATATTTAATACGATTAGGACGTAGAAGGAAAGAAAATTAAGATATGGTGGGCAAGTCAACCCAGGGACTTCAGAATTTTTTTATGGTAATTAAACAAATTAAATTAGTAAAAATATGATTTGTAATATGATTTTGAGTTATGGTAACTAACAAAATTGAATGAAATAACCAAATTTAAACAAATAGTGAATAAAAACAAGATTTGATTTATGGGAAGCACACCAATTATGGTAGGAAGAATTGAAATTGTAATAGGATCATCTCGTTAAATCTTTTATCATAAAGTGGTAACACCTAATAACTTTTGGTGAAAGCTTAATTAAAACACTGATAGGAATTAAATAAATTAAAATAACAATATTTTACTATCAATCATTCTTTTATTTCTTTTTCATTTTTAAATATTTTGTGTGTTGCACAACCAACATGTGTGCGCTCTTGAAGCTAATAAATCAATCTATAATATAAATAGAAAAACATTAACTATAATTTGGTTTATTTACCAAGTCATAACATGAGTCAACCGAATTTTTTTATTCACTTACTAGGTCGACGCAGTTAATGAGTCTATTTTTGTTCAATTACCGAGTTGACTCAATCTCAACTATTGAGTCGACTTAATCTTATAAACTTAAAAAATAAATATATAATATAAATAAATAAACACAAAGTTTATTCTGATTCATATACTGAGTCATAACACGAGTCAAGTAAGTCTTTTTGTTCACTCACCGAGTCATTTTGAAACCATAAAACTCAATATCTTGATATACAAATCCATAAGTCCCTTCTCATTAATAAATTATATGAACAACTTATTTAAATACATACATAAAAAACATAAAAATAAAACTTCTTATTTTTAACACATTAGCATTCAGGCTAGTTAAATTAAAAGAATAGTTACACCAATAACTAATTCCTCTCTTCCAAAATGACCGAAATTTGCTCTTTGGCTTAACTTATTTGTTTTTTTCAAAAGAGTAGGCCAAACCTTGTGCAATGCTTTATTTAACCGTCTTTTCTTTGGTATCCTTGTGTCAAAGATTTGATGAATTATGTAATACGTGTTCATATATTTATGTTCAGATTTATCAATTTCTTAAATGTATTTTAATTTGTATGTATAAATTCAGAATTCCTTAATTTACGATTGATCTATATTGCTAATGATTTCTATTAAAAAGAATTATACTTTCTAATAGATATTCAATAAATTTTAGTCGATTTTGATTTCAAAAGAAAAGGGCAATATGTTGTTCACCTGTAATTGCTAATTAATTAAACTCCTACCTATAAAAATAAATATGAGATGAAGGGACTTGGGCCATACCTTTTTAATATATGGGAAGTGTTATATTTTACCTTTAGAGGATGGATCGATACTTGGGTTTTCAGTTCTAACCCAAAGACCTACTAATAAGGAGTACTAGTCTATTGTTGATATTTGCCTTGAAAGGTTCATCATGCATTATGTCAAAAGTTATGACCAAAAATGGAAAATAATGTCTAAAGTTGAAAATACTAAACCTGAATTCTGGTTGAAGTGGAGCAAGTTACGAACAACTCCTCTTCTTTCCACTGTACCTAAAGCTACAGGCACTTAATTAAGACTTTACAAAATACTCTTATGTCAACCAAAACTAATCCATTACAATATTTCTCTATTTATATAAGCCCCAATTTATCAGATTACTCATAACAAGCATTCAGTTATCTTCAATAACAATTATCTCCTATTACTCGTATATCAGTAGCATCTCCTATGGATTCCTCACAAAAGAGCGGCGAAATGGCAATTAATATCACCGAGTCGAAATCCACAAAAGGGAAATCGGGTAGTGTTCCTCCTGTCACCATTGTCGCCACGACGAAAGCCGCCCCACACCCGCAGCGGGGAGGGTGGAAAAGAGGTGTCGCAATTTTCGACCTTATTTTGAGGCTATGTGCCATTGCTGCTGCTTTAGCTGCCACTGCAACTATGGGAACGACTGATCAAACTCTCCCCTTCTTCACACAGTTCTTCCAGTTCCAAGCTAGCTATGATGATCTCCCGGCTTTCACGTATGTATTAAGAGTCTCATTTTAAATAAAACAGTGTTATATATTTTGAGTAGGCATATAAACTATTAGAAGCCACAAAATGTTTATTAGTTACTAGAATTTAATTTTCTTTGAAAATTTTGGTATATAATTTTCACATGCAGGTTTTTCGTGATTGCGAATGGGATAGCTAGTGGATACCTTGTTCTCTCCTTGCCCTTCTCCATTGTCTGCATTGTTCGTCCGCACATAGTAGGAGCAAGGTTTCTCCTCCTAATCTTAGATACTGTAAGCAAGCACAAGCCAATATGTATATTTACTTGATCTCCATTAATATTGCTTACATAAAAGCCAAATATATAACGATTGAAGCACAGGATAAGTGAGCACTTAATCATCGTAAATAATGGGACGTACGGTACGTATAATACGTGCAGAAAGTAGAACGAGTAATATTGTTGCAAACTGTCTCCTAAATTTAGTACTCCATATACTGCAGGTGATGGTGGCTCTTACCACGGCTGCTGCTGCTGCCGCCGCTGCCATAGTATACTTAGCGCATAACGGAAACTCGAACACAAATTGGCAGGCTATTTGTCAGCAGTTTAACGACTTCTGCCAGAACGTTAGCGGAGCTGTGGTGGCATCCTTCATTGCGGCACTCATCTTCATGTTTCTTGTGGTCTTGTCTGCTGTGGCTCTCCGGAGGAATTGATTAAGGGACTTCATCAATATTTAATGTTATGGACATGCTACTTTTTATTTCAGTTTTTTGTTGTTTTATTTTTTTTTCTCTGCAAGTGTGCTGGTTGAAATGGATATTGTGTAGTTTGGTAAATGTAATCAAAGAACTATTGTTTGAACCAGGACGGGTCCAATTTATTTGTCTTCATGTTCTATTTATTTCATTTATACTCCAAAAAAATAGTATGTATACATAGGATTAATTATTTTATATATACTAGAGTATAAATAATAAATTTGGAGTTTACTTATATATTTATAGTGTAGAGTGATTGTTTGACATAACTTATTTCAGAAATAATTTACTTATAACTTATTTGTAAATTAAAAAAAATATTTATTGACTAATTTTTAAAAATAAATTGATAATATTTTTATATTTAACCTATAATTTTTTAAAATTAATTAAAAATAATTAATTTAAAAATAATTAACTTTTAAAAATAAACTATAATCAATTTCAATAATTGTAATCAAACAAACACATAACACAAAAGTAACTTTTTAAATCTTAAAATTATTTATTTCTTAAGAGTGATAGATGGCCCTTCACCTAAGAGTTAAGACATTCAGCGCCAAAAATAAAATAAAAATAAGACATTCATTTTGTGCATCGAGAATGCCGACTCTCGATGATTTTTATGAAATTTTGAGCAAAATCTTTTTATATTACTATTGAGCTAAATATCATTATAGAGAAAACTCTTGGAGTCGGGTCTTAAACTTTTAATCTTATAAATTGTGTGGCAAATTCTGTAGAAGCTAACAGTCACGATAAAAATTGGTCTAACTTTATGTCTGCTACACAGAGTTTTTTTTTGTTTTTTTTTTTCTTCCTGATTTTAAAAATTAATTTTACAATGTTTTAAAATGTAAAATTAATGTAATATATGTCACAAACAGGACCTATGTCTGTAGTGAGATCACACCAATTTCATTTTTTCTCATTACTTATACTCTTATTATATATTGAAATTTATCCTTCCAAACTTAATTATAAAAAAAAAAAAAAAAAAAAAAAAAAAAAAAAAAAAAAAAAAAAAAAACCATCACCACTTTCTGGCTCCATAACATATCAGTGTCTTTAATATATAATTAAATTATGATAATAATTATTGATTTAATTACTCAATCTGTTTCTTTTCAAAAGAGTGATGAACAACTAAAAATTTAAAATTAATCATGATATATATTTATACTTGAATGTCCTCCAAAAAGTTGATCAATAACTCAAAATTCAAGATGTTAAACTATTGATCATTACTTTTCATAACATATAGAACCATATGTTATGTTATGTTATATTATGATTATAATTATAATTATACTTTGCAAATTATAAATATTTCGATCATGATCATGAATTAAATATTCTAATTATGATTTTTCTTGCATACTAATTTTAATTACACAAAAATTAAATACTTCACTAAAGAGTCTTCTAACCCGACACGGCCAGCTGTGTGTATCTAACGAACACCGTCAATCCATCTACAGTATTACGTGGCTCGGAAGTTCAACTACAGCGCCTACCACATGCTCCGCACGTGCCAAAGTTATCCTTTTGTCCATTCTCGCCTCGTGTAATCCTTTTCGTCAGCTTGCCGTCCCCTGTAAATAATTCTACTCTCTCCTCCGCTGGTTAAAAAAACTCTGAGGCTCAAGCCTCCCATTTTTCATCTCTCTCTACAAATCGATACACACATATAAATACATGCTATCTTGCGCCTTCAAGTTATCCTTTTCTTCTATTTGCGCTTCACCTAAACCCTAATTAATCCCTTTCCTTATCTTACAGTTAACATCTATCTCAGCTACCTGATCCTTTTCAATCGAAGTCGATCTCAACCCGGTGAGTGCGTAGCAAGTCGACCGAGTTTTCAACTTTCATTTTGTTCGATCGGTTAATGATTTTTATGAAAAGTTGTGATTTTTTTATTTTTATTTTTGATGAATTTGATTTGCAGATTGGATTTTTGGTCTTGGAGGTGAATTTTTATAGAGCTTGACTGATTTCTCCGGTAAATAACTTTCTTATCGAGGGTGTTATTAATTGTTTAATCAAATTTTGGACGGTTAAGATCTCATGAGAATTGTTAGGGGAATGCAGAGATTGATTCGTGAGAATAAGAAGAAATCTTTCGGAGTTGGCGTGAGTTTGCCCAAGGCAAGAGCTCGTGGTAAATTGAAAACCAGGGCTTTGTAACTCTTATTTAGACTTGTTTGTTTTAAGTTGGGGGAACAAATTAGGTCACAGAGAAAATGACTCGAATTTTGGTACAAAGAGGTTCTGCTGGATCATCATCAACCAGTAATAGGCCCGAAAGGTCGGGCCCGTCATCTTCAGCTGCTGCTGCTCAGCCTGCTGTTCTTTTTGCTTCAGAAGACGAAACTGTAGAGGAAGTTCAAGGAAAGGATATTGTTGATGAAGTTTCTGGGAATTTGGGCTCTCAGGTTGTACAAAGTGAGGATCTTTTGGACTTGAGTGATAAGAATGATGATGAAATTGCTGATATTGATAAGAAACCTGGTGAAAATGATGTTCTTGATTTGGGGGATTTGTCACAACGGATTGGTGGGTTGAGGATTGTGGAGGAGAATGAGGTATTGAGTGCGCAGACAGGCACCGGAAGTTCATACCCACCACCTCCTCCAGTGCCACCGCCTAAACCTTCTTCCGCAAATTCGAGTCCAAGGAGATTTGTGTCAGGCACTTCTAATACTGCTGTGCGGATAGGATCATCTCGAAGAGCTGCTGCGTGGCCCGTGGTTTCGACTAGGACTTCACCAACTGGGTCCCGGCCTACTTCGCCCAGATCTCATTGTGAAAATGAGGGCTATAATAGTGCCGATGAACAGAGCCCGAGCTTCGGATCCTCGTACAATGATTCAGTGAGTTCTAGTACCTCTAACCATTAGGTTGTCACTAGATGTGTATGAAGTCTATTATATGTTGCCTATCCTTTTGAACTTGGGGTTTTACAGTTTTTGGTAGTTTGGACACTAGGCCAAAAGATTGTCGGGGTTTGAGTAGTCAGTAGTTTTTTGATTCATGAGCCCATAGCTTTTAGGTAAAAGAAGAAATTCTAGTGACAAAAAGAGAGAATACGAGCATAGGATGAGTAAAGGAGTCCTTACATCCTACTACAAGGAAAAATTAAAAGAAATCAGTCAAAAGATGGCAGTTATCCAATCTCTACAGAGATGAGATACGAAAAAGACTCCTAAGTGAAAGATGAATAACTATCTCTAAATAGTTGAGCATTACACTCAATGAATAACTATCTCTAAACAGTTGAGCATTACACTCAATCCAAATCCCCCCAAAAGGGAAAATCTTACCATTTATTATTTAGTTTGTCATTGTTAAAACTGCGTAGCCTCATCCGATGCATAAAATTTGGGTCTGCAGTAGGCAGTCTAATGGAGTTTAATCATTTACATTATTAAAAATGTTGAGTGGCCATGTTGCTTTTGTTTCAGGAGAGAGAACGCCAGTTTGAGATGGATTTAAGACGGGCAAAAGGTCTAGAAGTAAAAAGAATGACAATGGATGGAAACTGCCTCTTTCGGGCTGTTGCAGATCAAGTGTACGGCGACACTGAATTGTATGATTTGGTTAGGCAAATGTGTATTGATTATATGGTATGTGTTTCTTCTGATCGTTATTATTAATTACCCTATTACCGTTTGTACTTGCTTAATGTTTTCTTCTTATTGATAGTTGTCTAAATGATATGCTCTCTGTCCCTGGTAGAAGTTTTAATTGACTTTTTGCGCATATTAAGAAATAGAATAAAAAAGACAAAAAATTCCATACTTTTAAGTATAAACCACTTTCTATCTGCCTCGTTTTTTTTTTACAAAATTCATATAATTTCATTACATTTCAAAACACATTCTCTTGCCAATTGAATAAATGTGTATATTAGACATTAAATTATAGGAGCAAAGAAGGAAAATTTTGACTCGTAATTAGTTACTAAAATTTAATAGTAAGTAGACATTTAACTTGGGCCTACCCTAATTAGTAATGTAATCAATTATCTTGGGACGGATGGAGTAGCTTTCTTTCAATAGAGAGAAATTTTAGATAACTCATTTCTTTAGTGGAACAATTATTAGTTGGAGTTGCTATTTGCAGGGAACACAATTAATTTCTCTTCTTTGTTTGGATGGTTAAATACCAACTAAGGATATAATTATTGATTGGAGAACAGTGATTATAATTTTTTCATCCCTGTTATTCCTGCCATACATTCTTCTTTTCTATCTTTCTATGTTGACCCATATCATTTCATCAATGTTTCAACCTCCAAAGAATAGTGAAGTGTTATGTAATGTCGTGAGCCATAATATTAAAGGATATTTTATTCATATATGGGGCTTTTGGTTAGACACAAGTATACAGACATGTATATGTTAATAATCTTGCTATCGCCATTTAGGAAAATGAAAAAAGTAAAATCAAAAACTGATATCCTTTATGTGATGTGAAAGTTTGACCATGTAATGCATCAATAATTTTTGTTAATATTTTTTATTCTTGAAGAGAAAAAATATATTTATTTCCGAGAGACATTGATAGAATTCTAACACTTGGCCATGTGGCAATCAGCTCACCTTTACATGGGAGAATCTAAGGTTCAAAAGTTTCTTATTAGGATACTGATAAATTTTGCCTGCTATGTTTGGGTGTGTTCTTTTTTTTTTTTTTTTTCAACATTTGCATTAATCATTGATTTCAAATCTATCCTGGAGTGAAATAATATTTCTTATCCAATAAATGGGGTCATAGTTAATGTTGTGTTTACAGATTCATATTAGGCCTTTTGATTATTCATCTCATCTGTGGATTTGGGCTTATGCAAATCTCAATTACTTTAGTACTTGTGTTTTGTTTCTCTGTTCCTATTATTTTTCCTGCCTCTCTTGTTCAGTGGTTAGTCGTGATATCAAATTGACACCGATATCCTCCAATTTTTTAATGTATTTTTTAGTTACTTTATCTCTATCTTGTACATCAAGGAGTATTTTTTTAACTGAATTGACAAGAAACATTAATTATTTTTTTTTTGGTTGATTCAGGAGCGCGAGAGAGACCACTTTTCTCAATTTATAACAGAAGGTTTCACTTCCTACTGCAAGAGAAAGCGAAGGGACAAGGTACATGAAATTTGGTTGGACTCTGTGCTTTTTTAAAAAAATAAATTTTTAACGTACATAATGCAAATATATGCAGAATTTTTGTATGATATGAAGTGGATTCATATGTACCAAGTCCCTCCCCTTAGTCCGATCATAAAAACTAAATCTAGTCTGCAATTTAACAATATAGATAATACAGATCCTCTGTTCGACCTTTTCCTATCAAATTTAAAATCTTCACTCTTTGCATCTTTCACTTGTCGGTGTTCGGGTTTTCCATAATGTATGATACTTGTTGTGTTACTGTTTCTACTGCTATTGCTGTTGTATTTAACATGGATTGCGTTCGTATATGTTTTCTTTTGTCCTTTTTTTCTGAGAAGTTCGTTTGTTTTACAATTTAATGCATACGTATGGATTTCAGAGCATATATCCTCGTTTATCAAATCCTGGTAATATACAAAGTTTTTCATGTGCTCCAGGTTTATGGAAACAACGTGGAAATTCAAGCTTTCTGTGAAATGTACAATCGGCCTATCCATATTTATTCCTATAGCGCAGGTACTGACTTCATCCTCTGTTACAACATTTGTGCAAATAATTTGGCCTTTCTAAAGTGGACCTCTCTATTTACAAAGTTTGATTTCAACAATACAGAGCCTATCAACATATTTCATGGAAGCTATAGTACTGATACACCTCCTCTACGATTAAGTTTCCATCACGGGAATCATTATAATTCACTTGTTGATCCACGAAGATTGACAATTGGAGCTGGGCTTGGATTTAGCAGTCTGCAAGGAGTAAGCAGGCGTACCCATTTTTTTTATTTTTATTAAATTTGGCTTCTGATATAACCTCCAAAATTATAACCTGTGGTGCAATGATTGATTAATGATTTGACAGTAGCAAACTGGCACGCTAAGATAAGAAATAAATATGTAGCATACTACGAATATATGGAACTGACTGCATGCTCATGATTTGGTTTGCAGACAAACGTGGATAAAGATCAAGTCAAAGCCGCCATCAAAGCTCAGCAAGATCTGCAGATTGATAATGCAAGTATCTCAAAAACCATACAAAATAATGTTTATTTACCTCCGACTGGCAAATCATTCAACTTATTTTTGTTTTGACCAAATAACAGGCACTTATAGCAGAGGGACGCTTTTACTCGGATCTGGAGCTGACAGAGAAAGAAATTGAACGGATGGTCATGGAAGCTTCTAGAGCAGAGTATCTTGCTGATGATAAGTTCAAGCAGCAACTTGGTCGTAGAGATTCGTCATCTTCTGGGGCTAGCGCTGAACCATCGTCTTCTGGTGCCAGTGAGTATATATAGCCTTCTGAGATATTTGTCGATTATTTGAATGTTGATTACTCCCTCCGTCACAAAAAGAATGAGTTAAGCACCAAAGAACTTTGCCCACAAAAGAATGAAGTACATAAAACAATCAACCTCAAAATTTATTGATGTGGGGTCTACATATATTATTTAAGCCAAAAGTATTGGTGAAATTGCAAAATTGCTTTTCTGAAGATGTGTGCAAAATGTATTTGAATCGTTATTTTGTGGATGGAGGGGGGATAACTGTTTTCACAAATTACTTTATTAGTTGCTTTGGGTTAATGTAGACATGAGGTTTGCTTTTCTCTCCTCTTTCGGTTTCCTAATTGAGCGTGTGCATTATGGTACAATTTTCAACCAAGTTTTATCCTTCTTAAAAATAGGGCCATCTGGAAGCAAAACAAAGGTGGAAGGTGGGAAGGAGCGTGGGTCCTCAGAAAATATCTTGAGCGGCAGCATGCAGATGGTGCTGTCAATGGGTTTCAGCTACCTGCAAGCAGTCGAGGCTTACAGCATATTTGGGGACGATGTTGATTCCATGGTTTGTTACTTGGTGGAGACGAGCAGTAGCAGCAGACGCAAAGGCAAAGCAACCGAATGAATAACCATATCCTTCTTAAGACTCGTGTTGGCAAATGTAGTGGCTCTAGTTCGGGACAAACATAATTGTCAGACTGGAGGAGTCCGGAATTGTGGATGTTTAAATTCGAATTAATAAAGTAGTTTCTATTTATGTAGTAGCATCTATTATTTGTTGCATGATTGTGCTTCGATTAATATCATGATTTGCACACAGAATTTAGCACTACCACCCGAAATTCCTGTTGTTGGTAGCGGAGGAGTCGAGGCAATTCTGGGAATCTGGGGGCATGGTACCATGACCCCGAATTTTGGCCGAAACTTTTGAGAAAATGTTCGGGCTTTGATCTTTTCACCAATTTGCTCGTTCCTTTGCTTGCGTTTAACAACCAACCAATTTTTTACTTTTAAATATTGATTAGTTTAAAATTTGGTGCAAGGCACGTCCTAGAATGTTTTTATTCTTTTATTATTAACATAAAATTCATTTAAAATTTTTGCAAATATATTTAAAAATAAATGAAAATATTTATGCACATACCAAATTTTAATATCTTTAAAAATTTAATCACTCTTCATAATTAATGAATAAAAATACTAAATTCGAACTACGAAAGAAATTTATTAAATGCTAAAAAGTAATTATATATTGTGTGTGTGTGTGTGTGTATCATTCCCACAAGCATTATCAAATCAATTTTCAATAAAAAAAATTAATAACTATTTGATTTGAAAGGTATAGAATAATACTACTTGATGTATTTCTTATTTATTCTTCCTTCACTCTTTTATTAAAATTATGAGAGAATATAGATTGAGCCAGTTACAATGTCTATTTTTTCTCAATTTTCTTATGCTTCTTGTTAGAATTTGGGAGATCATTTTTAATAACTGAAGTATTTAAAAAAAACCTAAAAGAAAAATGAGAAATTTAATACCCCATATATGAAGAAAAAGAAGAAAATGTACAAATTGTCTAGGAGGTGTGAATAATCTAAATCTATTAAATATATTTTTAATTTTGTATTTTTTTGTTTTAAATTTTAGAATGTTTAATATCTACAGTTGCCTAACATTTAATTATTTCAATTTCTTGAACTCATGCATCATTCTTATCTAGTATATATGTGGTCTATTGTTTTTAAAATTCTCTATAATCACATATAAATTTTTGAATTTGTGAGTCTTTATTTCTTGACAAAATTCTATTTGTGTGTATATGTATATAGATATGATACATATGTAATTAGGATTTTTTCATGGATTAATAGATTAGATAAATTAATTAAATAAATATTGATTAAATAAATATGATTGATATTTTTAATGAAATATTTATTTTTATTCTTTAAGCAAATTAATTTTAAATTTTAATAATTTAAGACAATTAAACTCTCTAAGAGCTTCATCGATAATTTTTATTTTTTTATAATAGTGTTTATGTGAAAGAAAGGTCGTACCTTGATAAATAAATACTATGAAAGAGAGGACAATTACCAATTAAGTTTCATTTAGTTATGTGAGTTTTGCTATAAGTATTAATTCTCATTCAAAGCTCTTTTCAAAACTTTAAAATACAAAGACCGATCGGAAAAAAAAAAAAAAAAAAAAAACTATAATTTGTTATGTTTAGTGCATATTTTATTGGTTCTTTAATTCTTTTTTGTTTTTTGAGTTCAACTCAAACGGAACTAATAGGAAATATATATATATATATTATTTTCAAACTATTAATTTTCAATGTAGAGCAGCTCCTGCAACAATTATTTGTCAATCTTTTTTTTTTTTTTTTTTTTTTTTTTTTTTTTTTTTTTTTTTTTTTTCTGAGTACAACTCAAACGGAACTAATAGGAAGAGTTGTTATAGGTCAATTTCATAAAGTTATGCAATTCTATATTAATTTCAATCGAATTCTTAAATGTGACAAAGTCATTTTGAAGAAATTTAGAATTAAAAACAAAAAAAGTATGTACAAAAAAAAAGTAAGGAGTCTTAAATAAAAAAATTATTTTTCTTGACTGATATATTTCCCGGAAGAATTAAGCATTAGAAACATAAAACTAAAAATATGATAAAGTGCTGTAATAATCCATTTTCGTCAACTTAGGCCAAAGTTTTTAATCCTATTGAAACATGAAATATAATATATCCAATTGACTGGAAATTGGTGTAAATACATGTAAACAAAATATAGTTTATTTTCGAACTATTAAAGAGTAAAAATATTTACGCAATATGGAGATTAGAAAATGAGAGTAATTCAAAACCGAAGACCAAATTATTTTTTTTAACCAGTTTGGGATGAAAAATTCAGAAAAAAATAGCTTGATATAAGATAATCGATTTTACCGGGGCGAAAATATCCAGATTATCACATCATAAAAACTATATATTTCTCAAATGTAATATCCATAAAAAATATTGCATCAAGACTATTTTTAATAATAAAAATAAATCAAGTTCACCCTATGAAAATAAATTCATAAAAGGTATAAGACATAAACTATTAAATTTGGAAGTATCAAAAATAAATCTCTAACTTATCTAATTAATTAAAAGTTTTATATAAAATAATGACTATTTCCTCATTCTTTTGAATATATAACTTTTTAAAAATTGTGGTGATATATGCACTATAAGTTCATAATTATACATCATTATAATATTGTAGATGATATATTATAAAATTATACAGTATTATAAAATTTCTTAATATATTTAGAGTGTGCATGTATCAACATATTACAAAATTTGAAATAGTTAATATATTTATTCAACTATGGTTATTGATATCTACTAAACTTAGAAATGATTAATATCTGAAGTTGGCTTGAATTTATAATATAATAATTTATAAATTATTTAAATAAACAAATAAGAATTTAATTATTTTAAGATTCTTAATAACATATTCATTGAATTGAGATTTTTAATTTAAATAACCTTCAAAATTGTGAGAAGAAATGATGAAAAACTATTTAAAAAATATATATATTATAAAAATAATAATTTACGAATCTAAACCTTAAAAGACTTTAAAATTCTTATTATTTTAATTTTGGTTCATTTTTTAGTTTGATCCTAATACTTTAAATTATAAAGATAATATAAATTTTTTAATTGGTGAGATGCTATTACTCAGTATGTCCAATATTTCTTTCTTTTTTTTTTGTATTAAATTATTTTTTGAAATATTTTAGATATTAATAATATTGATTTTTAGTAATTGTAAATTAGTTGACTTTTTAATAGTTATAAATTATTAGAGTCTACGAGAGTTCTCCGTTATTTATATATTAATATTGATTAATTTTATTTGTTAAACAATACACTTCGAAAGTATTGTGCCGAAATATCATCATTTACTTACAAAATACTTCCATAAAGAGAGAGAAAACCAAAACAGAATCGAGGAGCAAAAAAAAAAAAAAAATCTAAATTTGGAAACGAAAAGAGCTTCCATTCGCACGTAACATCATCACCCCGAATCGGAAAGCTCTCCGTGAACAGAATTTATTCTATCCATTTTCGGAGGAGGCTTCGCCGGCGATTGGCGTCGGAGGTAACATACACAATTTGCATGTACTCTTGTTTCTCAATTAACATATACACCTAACGTCCGTTCCTTCATAATATATATATATATATACACCAATTTACTCATGAATTAATGAATGTGGATTCAAATATTTACTACTGATCATTTTGAATTCCATGTTTAGAAATTGCAAGCATTTCATCCTACGATTTTTTTATTTTATTTTATTTTTCCTCTCACATTATTGGAATGCTTCTCAAAACAATTGTTCAATTTTTCTTCTAGGTTTTGCATGTATATACATATAAACATATACATAGTCTTCTAAAATTGATTGGCAGACGTAGGAGGCAAAGAGAGCCTCTGCCTAATTCGCCTAGGCTCTTTCCTAGCGGTCTTAGACATTTTATTTTTCTGTTGTATAAATTTGTATATTCATATATGAAGCATGTATCAGATGTAAAGATCTTAAATTTCACATAAAATTTTATTTATGAGGCACACCAACTACATTCTAAGTATCGTCCATCTTTCAAGCATCATTACATTGATACGGTGTAGGACTTATTCTGCCGTGGTGAGGACATGCCCACCAAAATTGAGGTGGTACAGTACTGCTTAGGGCCTAGGCGTTGGGTCTAGAGGGACTTTTTGAACCCTGCGCATACACTAGGATGGTACACGCACGCACACACACACACACACACACACACACACACACACACACACATATGTACATATCATATCAAAGGCATAAGACTTAACCTAATGATACAACCTGGTTCAAGCCTACATTATTTGCTCTTATGTTTTTTAGTCTAACTGTTATCAGTGTCTTAAAACAAATTGCGGTTTATATACCGTTGTAGAGCCTTGATAACTTTCATTTTTCACTCAATTTCAATTTTTTCAAATCTACAATTTGGGCCTAACCAATTCTTGGTCAATACTTAGTATATATATGTATATGTATATGTATAAGTCAATCACATTTAGGACGTGTGCATTAGCAAATTGTTACTATTTATTGCCTTGATCCTTCAGGAACAATTCATCTTAATTTCCAAGCACAAATAAACTTTGTTGTCATTTAACTCAACCATGTATATCAGGTTAGGGAAAGTTGTTTTGTTGAAATCAAAATGGCAGCAAGTGGCAACCCACAGCAAAATTTCAAGAAAGTTTATGGAGCTCTAAAGGACTCTACTAAAGTGGGATTAGCCATAGTCAATAGCGGATACAAGGTGGGTTGGTAGTTGTAGACTACTCTTTCCCTTTAAAATTATAAAAGCGTTATTGACTTTTGACAGTTCCTGATGATATTCGTGGTTTGG
Source organism: Pittosporum tobira (assembly GCA_032359685.1). Lineage (NCBI taxonomy): Eukaryota > Viridiplantae > Streptophyta > Magnoliopsida > Apiales > Pittosporaceae > Pittosporum > Pittosporum tobira. Next base: position 21,973 of record JAUMHB010110123.1, read on the forward strand.
TTTTGTATACATGCAGGACCTAGATATTGCCATCGTCAAGGCCACAAACCATCTAGAATTACCGCCAAAGGAGAAACATGTAAAAAGTAGGTTATAGTAACATAATTCTTGCTTTTCAAGAATTTATAGTCATTAATTAAAAGTTTCTGATATTTTAATATTCTTTTTTTTATTCAGCCATATTATGTGCGCTTTCTGCTTCAAGATCAAGGGAAGATGCTACATACTGTATACATGTTATTGCCAAGCGTCTTGCTAAAACACATACTTGGGCTGTATGTTCGTGACCACTTTGCTTCTATAATTTTATAATACAATTCTAAAGTGTGTTCCTTTTTATCTCCCTCCCTTGCTTTGTGTTTGTGTTGTGTGTGTGTGAGTGAGAGAGAGAGAGAGAGATACACATTTATCCCAAACTATATTCTTTTGAGTAGAACAAAATCTCTAGACGCAAGTTTATTAAGTTACTCCTTTCGTTTCGAAAAAAGGGTGCCATTTCAAAATTTTACAATCCATCTCTACTGTTCAATATAAGGCTTAAAAGCATCTTGAACCTTATGTTTTTTTTATTTACTTTTAGACAATCCCCAGGAAAAAAGCTATTTGAAATTAAACCCTGAGCTATATAAATTTCTTCAAATTAAAACCATTCGGTGAACATCCGTCCAATTTTAACATAAATACGACATGTGCCTCTCATGTGCATTTCTATAAAGCAATTAATACTGTAAAATTGCAAGCTAGCGAGCAAAATCTGCTTGCTTAACCTGTGGATCTTGCTCAGATTCATAAATAAAACAACTTGAGACCATAGGCAGAAAGAACAAATTTAGTTATCTAATTGAAAGTGTTTGTTCATAATCAACTTGGTAATATTAATGTTGTCCTTTTCTATTGTTCTTTCCTATTATGTACTATCAGTCTCAAGCGCATTTCTTAGTAATCTAGCAGTAAGTGTTTGTTCATACTACAATAACTAGCTAGTCCCCTAAGTATAATCAGTTTTACTAACAGCAGATTCTCTGTTTTTGAATCAGGTTGCATTAAAAATTTTAATTGTTATACATCGCGCACTAAGGGAATTGGGTCCTACAATTCACACAGAGTTGATTAATTATAGCCAGAGCAGAGCACTTGTGCTGAACATGTCACATTTCAGGGACGAATCAACTCCCAATGGTATATCTTTTACTTTAAATTTCTTATGATTGACTAGACGTTCTGATTTGAGGGACCTGACAAGTGGAGCTTTGTACATGGTGTCTAGCATGGTATTTTTCTATTTGGGTTCGTGCTTTTGCTTTGTATCTTGAAGAGCGCCTGGAATGTTTCAGCATACTGAAATATGATGTCGTCACAGATAGTTCGGTAATCGAATCTGAACTTTTAGTGTCTTTGGATCATTTTTGCAGTAAGAACTTTAATTAAATGTTTAACTAATTTTTTTTTCATTGTGAACAGAAAATTAAGAATCTCAGCATCCCAGACTTGCTTGAACAATTACCTGCTCTACAGCAACTTCTATTTCGCCTTCTCGGTTGTCAGGTGATGCACGATTTATCACTTTCTTTTCCAATCTATGTTTGTCTAGGATTATTGACAGTGTACGATATGTGCAGCCAGAGGGAGTGACTAGATATAATTATTTGGTTCAGTATACCCTCTCAATTGTGAGTAGATACTTGAAGCTTTATTAATTTTTTATATTTGGTTTCTATTCTACTAGTTGAAGCTTTATTAATATTAATATATATGACTATCATCACTTGGTTTTGACTGATTTCGCACGCTCCTGGTGTTGTCTTCCTATATCAGATTGCAGGTGAAAGTGTTAACATCTTTGTAGCAATTACTGCTGGAACGCTCAGTTTGGTGGATAAAGTAGGGTTTAATTTGATTTGTCAGCCAATGCACCCCTTGGTTTGCTTATGCATTTAGAAAAAGTTGTATTAACTTGCAATATGTAACAGTATTTTGAGATGGAACGCCATGATGCCGTTAGAGCCCTTGAAATTTATCGGAAGGCGGGGAATCAGGTATCTACCTTACATTCAACTTTTTTCCTCCTGTTGTTGTATACTCAGGTTACACTTTATTTCCTTCCATATTATGCATTTTGATCAATACGTCTCTTCTTTGTGACACTTATCTAATAAAACACACAGGCACACATATATTTCCATTTTTAGGCATACAATTTCATTTATTTATTTATTTTTCTTTTTCCTTTTTTTTTCTCTCTTCATTTTGTTCTTTATGTTTCTGCAGGCACAAAAGTTGTCGGAGTTCTTTGAGATCTGCAGGGGGCTTGAGTTTGGAGTAGGACAGAAGTATATCAAAATTGAACAGGTACCAGACCAGTTTATTTGACTTGGGACTCCTTCAGTCTTCCTTTGGATTATAAGCCGGTTGCAGTCTTTAAAAGATTTATTATGCTTCCTATAAATATATGACATATAAGTATTTTGAATAATATAGTTAAGAATAATGTAAATCAATGACTATGTTGGATGTATGACATTTCCAACTGCAGCACCCTCCATCATTTTTGTCAGCAATGGAAGACTACGTGAGGGACGCCCCACAACCTTTAATGCTTCCGTGGAAAGGGGTATGCTTTAATATTCTTAAAACTGGAAAAGCTCATGAGATGCTCCTTAAAAAGTTATGTTAGGTTCATGCCGTTCAATGGCAGAAACCAGTTGTGGTTTTGGGCATTTGCTATCCGAATTTAATAAACGAAAAGCACTCTTGTCCGACATTTTTGGAGAAGTTTGGAATCTCAGCGTTGAGAGCATTCCACCCGACATGATAACGTGATAACCTCTACCTATGGAAGTCATCCAAACAATAGAATGATATGCTGTCAAGGGGATGAGTTTGCGGTAGTGAGCTCCAAGACTAGTGCTTGAAATTGGCATCGGTTTTGGGTTCAAAGCTCTGTCATGATAATGAAATTCTTGGATACTCGTATATAGTTTATTATGAGATCACTCAATATAAGACAAAATATTAACTGTCAGTAATTTTCTAGCTATTACTTCTCCTAATTATCCTAAAATAGCTGCACATAGTGCCAACTCATAACTAGGTGTCTATTTTTTAAGGTGTAATCAGTATCAGAAAATATTGTGGAAGATGAGCACATTTTTTTGACTCCCCATGTCCTTATTTCGTCTGTATTCTTTAGTCCCTTTTCTTTCTTTTCTTAGTCATTATTCTGTCTTCTATCGCCTTATTCCCACAAAACATTATCTTGTCCCACAAATCAAGTCAAAATCAAGGCGTGACCTGGTAATTTATCTGTTGCATCTCTAAAGTTAGTGATTGCGGATCTACCGTTTACAAAATAAAATAAAATAGGCGTCGTTTCTAATATATCCCTCCGTTACTTAAAAAGGTCCCATTTGAAAATTTTGAAATATTTTTTTTGTATTTGCCCTTATACATGACAAGTTAGGAAGTGGTTGCACGATAATGGAATTTTGATACTACAAAGCTCGAGATATTGTATCATTTTATACCATTATCTATGAAAATGAAAGTCTTTTTACGGGACGGAAAATTTGCCAAATTGGGCCTTTCTGGTGGTATGGACGGAATATCGGTTATCAAGTAGGGTGCTTTAACAAGGTTGCTCGATGAATTTTCTAGTGAGAACAACTCAAGTTTGCATACTTAGGCAGTCTGATTAGTGACACACTTTTGAGTA
>JAUMHB010110234.1:1354-19178 GCA_032359685.1 Pittosporum tobira
ACCCCCCCCCCCCCCCCAACCAAAAAAAAAACGAAAAAGAAAAGGGAAACGAGAAAAAGTGGTCTGACCCAAAAAAATAAATAATAAATAAATTTTAAAAAGTCCAAAATAATTTTTTTTACACTAAGAAAGTGTAAAATAACATTAAATTCTAAACACTTATTTTTAAATTTGAATTTAATTTTTGTTATAAATTAAATCAAAAAATAAAAAAAAATCCCCACAAAAAAAATAAGAAGAGGAAAACGACAAATATATATATAATTTATTTTATTTTTCATAAAAAAAAAAAGGAAAATGAAAAACCGTTTGACTTTGTTAAATTCCTTTTTTTAAGTAAGAGAAATAAATTTAAATAAATGTTCTAACACCCATATCTAAATTTTAATTTTAGTTATAACTTAGATTAAAAAAATGAAAGCAAAAAAGTTAAATAAATAATTTAACAATTTATTTTATAACTCATATTTTATGCAATTTTTAAAATCTTATGTCTCATATTTTATGTAATGTTTTAAAATCGTATTTTGTAATAATTTTTATAAATTAGAGTTCATCTTTGTATTTTAATTATAAAAATTATGAAAATAAGTTAGATGTCATTCATTTGGTTTATAACATTTTATTCTCCTAAACTTAACGTAATAACTTAAATTTATAAATAAATTTTTAAAAATCAAAAATAAATGTTGTTTGACCCATTTCCATATAACAAAAAAATAAATAAAAGAGGGAGGAAAACGACAAAAAAATGGTTTGACACATTTCCATATCCTTTCAAAAAAATAAAAAGAAAAAGAAAACAACTAAAAGTGGTTTGACCCGTTTTCATATCCCAGCAAAAAAAACAGAGCAAGGCCCAATAAAAAAAACGACAAAAAGTGGTCTGACCCATTTCCATATCCCAACAAAAAAAAAAGAAAAAAAAAAGAACAGAAGTGGTCTAATCCATTTCCATATAGTTAAACCACACAAAAAAAGGACAAAAAATGGTATAACCCATTTCCATATCATGGTTTAGCCCATTTCCATATCCCAACGAAAAAAAAAAACCACAAAAAGTTTTCAGACCCATTTCCATATCCCTTGTTGGGTTTGTTTGACTCAATTTAATTCAGAATAAATTATAATTTATTTGTTAATTAAATTTTTTTGAGTTGAAAAAAAATATTTATTGATTATTTTTTAAAATATGTTTATAATATTATTATATTTTAACTTATAAAAAATTTTAAATTAATTTTAAAATAATTAATTTTTAAAAATAACCTATAATTAATTTTATCGGAGAAAACCAAATACACCCGTTCTCGAGAGGTAAGAGATTTCCTAATTCATGTTAATATTACATATTTATATTATAATAATAATCCAAATAAGACAAAAATTAAACTATGATTGATGGAATTTATTATTACATGTGTCGTTGTTGAGTATTAAGGATTAACGGTCGCTTGTTCCATGTTTTTTTTCCCCTTTAACTCTCTTGTGTTGTTGTAGGGATACGGTTTCGTAATCAACATCAATACTCACTACATTATTTGTACGAACTTAAGAACTCTCATATTCGACGAACTAAAAAAAAAAAAAGAAAAAAAAGAGAACAAGTTTAATTATTATGCTCCCTTGAAAAATGAAATTTAAATTCCATATCTATCATGACAGATTTGGTTGACAAAACAAGGTTATTGAAGCATTTAATTTAAAACAAATTGGTGCTAAGTGAAAAGACTTTTTAAATATATAAATCGGATTATACTTTTTTAGATACTCGTGGGACATTTATCATAACATGTCCCTTGCATTTTTTTTCTTTTTTATATTACGTGATGTTGTTCTGTTGTCAATATACTCATCGATGTTGTTCTCCTGCGCATACGCTTATCACCGTCAATATACCCATCGATGTGGTTTTCCTGCGCATACGCTTATCACCAACTAAAACTCTAGTACCACATTGAAGTATCCAATTTAAAATCAATTGGTGATAAGTAGAGAGACTCTTTCAGTATATAAACTGGATCATACTTTTCTAAATATTCAATGTGCGACATTTATTTCAATAAATCGTACATAGATGATATTGTCAAAAGCCGATTTATGAAGATTTCTTTGTGCTCATTTGTGTGAATATTTGAGTTTTATCTACTCTGCAGTAGCATCGCATTTGGGAGGGATTATATTGTACTTGCTAAATGAGATACATAATAGATTCTTAACATCCCTTTTGTAATGTTATAAAGTTTTAAGAATACATTGTTTGGATGATGGTAAAATTGTAATATTAAATGTAGGAAATTGAATTAATTTATCTATATTATAAAATCAGAGGAAGACTTCTTCAGTTTTTTTTGGTATCTCCAGTAAATAATTAATAAAAAAAAATTTATTAATTTTAAGAAGACATCTTTTTATTTCTCGCTAATATCGTGAAAAGTATGAGAAAACTGTACACGTGCATAACTCGCCCATTTGTAGTCCACCCGTTTCGACCCGGTACACAGGTGGCCCGGCCTGTTCAGTTATTATATGAACCTTACTTGTCAGCGCAAAAACCAATAGATTTGTAGCCCATTTTCCTTTGAAATATTAGTAGAGCCCATTAACCAAGGGAATGGGCTGCTGGCAGCCTGGTATAAACATGCTATCAAACTGAACATGGAGGATCCATTCAAAAAAGAACTCCGAGGATTAGAAAATACTCCGTGTTTCTGCCTTTCTGGGACTGCTTATGTAAAGTACCTTGAATAAAAGTTTTAACAAATCAAAGTCTAATAATAACTAAATTGGAATTTTTAAGAAAAAGTAAATTATCTCACGAAATCATTTCTCACATAAATATAGGAGGGTGTGACGTATATGTGAGAATAATCTTATGAAATTATCATATAATCGTACAATTTTAGTTGCGTAACGACTATCATCTTATAAAATAGTGAATATTTAACAAGAGATCTAAAATCATAATAATCATTTTATCTGTAATCACCTCACTCTCGATTGTATTACCATCCAAATTTGACCCATTAATATTAAGATTTAAAAGATGTGTTTATAATAAATCTATAAAAATAAAAAAAAAAAGGATGCGTCCCACTCTTTTGTGAGATGAGATTTTGTAAAATTATAAATAAAAAAAAAAAGGATGGAAATAGCTTTTTTTTTTCAAAGTTTAATGTTGAAACCATTATACTATTGTATTAAATATACCCAAGACAACATTAATATTAGTATGTGCTAATATAAGAAGAAAAGTTAACAAAGTCCAAAGGAGTATTATAAGTTCATTAATTTATTGTTGCTTACTGAAAAATGTAGAAGGCAACTTTCATTAGTTATTTATATATATATTAGCAACAAAAGGTTAAAGGCCAGTTAAAACATTGGCAAATTAAGTACATACTAACCGTCTTTTAAAATGCTCACAATTTTAGAAAACAAATGTACCATTCCGTGGACCCCAATAATTTCCATAATCGAGGTAAAAAATATTGCACTAATAAAATTGTATATAATTTTCAACGGTTCATAAAATCCTAGAGGAGATCGAGTCCACTTGTACGGCTGAAGATGCTAGAGCACCTTTTCTATCCAATAGCCCCTCACACGTGATACGAATCAAATTTAAAAAAAAAAAATACTGTAATTCCCAAATTAAAATTCCTCTTTTAACACCACAATACAACACTATACAGAAGCTCTGGTTGGCTTTGGCCTTCATTTTATTTTCAAGTTTCGCGGTTATTGTCCCAAAATTCCATCCCTTTTCTCTCTCTACATCCGCATATTCATACAAATCCGCAATATTTATCACCTCCGTTGTCTTCAATTGCTCTACTCGCTGCTTGATTTTTGATTGTACCCTAATCTTCATGGTTGGATTTCAAACGAGCTTCAATTGGTAAACAAACAATCAACTGATTATTTTGCTGATCTTGCTTTTGATAATTGGTCATGAGTTGGGGTTTTCACTACGATTCTCTTCGATTTTGTTCAATTTCTTCTAACAATATCTCTGTTAGAGTCTTGTTTATTGTTCCAATGCACGATTTCAATTTATTTCCTGTTTTTCGTCAATTCAACAATTCAATTTTGCTTTTTTTTTTTTTTTTTTGTTCATTCGATTGGAAAAGTTGATTTAGATTCATTTATGTGGGTATATGGATGTGTAATTGAGCTGATCTTGCTTTTAGATGATGTTTCACTGTACACTTAAGTGAAACTTTATGTAGCTGTTATATAGGGGCTATTTGAAATTGTGTGTCATTTGAAGTATGGAATAATTTTTAGTTATATGGTTTAATTGGGTGTTTCTGAATTTTAAATCTGAGTTTGGATTTTCATGTTTCACTTCTAGGTAAAAGATGGAAGATACTGTTTGTTTTTGTATTTTGATTTTCGTAAATACTCAGAGGAGTCACCGTTAAAGTTGTGAAATAATTTTTTGGCGCGGGTTGCTCTGACTTTGACACGTAAGTTTGTGTTTTAACTATCATAAAATGTTAATAGACATTGAATTTATATGAGGAGTAACCGTTAAGTTGTGAAATTGTTTTTTGCCGCGGGTTGCTCTGACACGTATTTTTGTGTTATAACTATCATAAAATGTTAATTAAAGACATTGAATTTATCTGATTATTAATTTGAACTTTTCTGAAGTTTTTGGTTGACCGTTGTGATTTTAAATTGTTTCTTTACTTGGATATATAGGGATCCTCTGTATCTTTAAGAAGTTATGGTCGCAACATGTCACCAACCTTAATTACTGATTTACTGATATTTAAAACGAGGTAGTTTGAGGTCTGTTTATTGATGTGGTTGTAGCATTTTAGCCGAGTATAAGACAGCTGAAGCTTGACCATAGAGATTCAAATTAATAACTTGTTGAGTTGAATTATTTATTTGAAATTGTAATCTCTATTGTCATCTTTAATTAATGTTCGTATCTTCAGAAGTGACCATGAGAACGCGTCAATGCAATTCTGATATATGCTACATGAATGTATGGGATACGGATTACCAACCTTGGCCCCTCTGTTTTCTGTTTATATTGTTTGTATAGTAAATATAAATTGTTTTGTTTGGATCCTCCTTTCCGTATAACATCTTTGTTACGAGGAATAATACATTATCAGTAGCGCCTTATTAAAGATCATACTTATTTTTGTGCATGATTTTATACACTTGATTTTTATAGTTGTAGTGGTCCTTCTCTAAATGTTTTTGTTAACTCATATTGTGTTTCTCTTTATAGGTGACTGAGAAATTTTCTCATGGCCCCAACTAGAAAGTCTAGAAGTGTGAATAAGAGGTTTTCTTATATTAATGAGGCCTCTCCTGTTAGAAATGGAGAGACTGCTGATAGAAGAATCCAGCGGGTTAGGCATTAATTTAACTAACCTTGATTAATTTATGCATGTTCTCTTTTTTATTATTTTTTATATATAATCCATACAGTCGCAACCAAAAAAAAAAAGTTGCCTCCCTTTTGTTGCTTTAATGGATTTATTTATTAAAAAAATGTTTTCCACTTGAATGCAGAAGAAGAAGTTGTCGGACATGCTGGGGCCTCAGTGGAGCAAGGAAGAGCTGGAGCGCTTTTATGAAGCATATCGTAAGCATGGGAAAGATTGGAAAAAGGTCAGTTTTTAATTTATTATTTATATCCAGGTATTCTTACAAGCTATTGCTTAACCTTTGAAATGCCATTTTGAGTAGGATTTCGTATTTTAATGTTGACTATGTTTTAGAAAGTTGGCAGCTTATGATTTGGTTAATATGGTCTACTAGGTGGGTGCTTTAGTGCGAAATCGATCTATTGAAATGGTGGAGGCCCTTTACACAATGAATAGAGTGAGTATGATTTTCTGATATATGGCTTATGCTTATTATTGGTTGACTTTGTGCCAGCAATCTTCATTTATGACACTTAATTTCTTGTTAAATAACTTTGAGTTTTTCCTAGATATAGTCATGGTTTTCTTAGAATGTGCATGATGGTAATGAATATTCAATTCGACATCGCCTGCTCCCTATCCCAATTCATGTGAAGCTTTTTCTTTCACAAGCGATTCTGTCTGTGTGGCTATCTTAACTACTGATTCAGTGAATCTTCACCTCCCTCCCAGCTTACATTCTATGCCATCTATTGCAGTTCAATCTTACTTTTGTTTTTTCAGATTTTTATTCATTACTATTTATATTTGGTGCTGATGTATAAGAAACTATTTATATTTGATTCTGTAAGGTGAAACCCGAGAATGTAGATATGTCAAAATTTAGTGTTCCGGGCAAAAGTGTGCCGTGTTTTGAAAAGTTTATTTAGGAAAGTTTGTCTTTCTTTGTGATACATAACCCATATATGTTCTGGATTAAAGTACAGTAGGTTAAGGACTGGATGCATTTTTACCTATGATAAATAAAATTAAAATTAGAAAATAAGAGTTGAGGTGTTTTCCTTAACTGACAAGATGATGTAGAACTATGCCTCAATTTGCATACATTTACATATTTTAATGTTACCATTAAACCATAATGTTTTTAGATATAAAGTTGGGTAACTCAGATTACTGTTTGGTTTCAGGCTTATTTGTCTCTTCCAGAGGGGACTGCTTCTGTGGTTGGGCTAATTGCAATGATGACCGACCACTACTGCAATCTGGTCAGTTTGGATTTCAAATTCATGTATCTGCAGAGCAATATTATTATTGTTTATTATTATTTTAATGTTAGTACCAGAAGATTATTTTATTATTACTTTAAGCTGAGAGGTGAGTAAAGACAAAACAATTATTATTTGATAGTCTCAAACGACCCTGTCAAAATTGTTGATTACGCTTGTAACTGATGAAGATGACTAATGAATTCTATCCAAGTGCTTATTCTCATGCTGTTGTTAATATTTATATCTGTTAATGTGCTTTCTGTTATATGAGCTGGACTATGTAGCTACTGGCTTGCTCAGAAGGCTTGACCGAACTTTGGCATTTGACTTTTGGCGCCACAGGGTGGAAGTGATAGCGAACAAGAAAGCAATGACGGTGCAGGAACGTCTCGAAAACCTCAAAAGCGTCTTCAGGGTAAAGTCCAGTCTAAGTCATCTAAAGGACCCGATGGGCGTTTGCCTTTGCAATCGCAGACAGTTGCCTCGAGTTATGACTGCCTGCCATTACTCAAGAAGAAGCGCTCTGGTGGTATGTTATTGTGTTTATAATAAATAAATATATTACATTTATATATACGAAGCCTAATGATGGTCTGCTTGAATTTTCTATAGGAAGCCGACCTCGTGTGGTTGGGAAAAGGACACCACGATTCCCTGTTTCATATTCTTACGAGAATGTAAATGGGGAAAAGTATTTTTCTCCAACCAGGCAAGGTCTGAAACTCAGGGCGGATGCTAACGACGACGAACTCGAGATAGCAATAGCATTGGCAGAAGCTTCACAAAGAGGGGGTTCTCCCCAACTCTCCCGCACACCAAACAAAATGGTAATAATGATTCGGTCATACTTTTCGGCTTTTGTTGTTTGCAATTTATTTTTAAACTATCTTATGGATTAATTAGTAATACTAAATTTAATATTATTACGTGTGCCAAGGTTGGTGGTAGTGACATGGATGAAGATGGTTTAGAAGGAAGTGTGGAGGCTGATAATGGAGACTTTTCAAGGGACAAGAGTACTAATTTGACAAAAACAGGAATTAGTCTTCCTACTTTTTCTCGAAAGGGGAGAAGAATTTTCCGAAAGAAGTTAGAAGTTGATAGCCATGAAAACAATCATTTGGATGAGATTAGGGAGGCCTGTAGTGGGACAGAAGGACAAATATTGGGTGCAGTAAGAGGAAAATCTGAAATTGAGGTTACAGATGCAAAAAATTCTAGGCCCTCCTCTAAGGGTCCGAGGAAGAGAAGTAAAAAGGTTCTTTTTAGAAGAGGTATTATTTATAATTTTTTTGAATTTATTTTTTTTTAATTCTGAAATATATTTTGATTTTCTATTCTTGGTCTTTTTTTCCTCCTCCCGTGACTAACATTTCTCTAATTTTGTGTTTCTGGGAAAATAAATGAGAATACTTTGTATGTGGAAGAGATTTTATCCCCTCAAAACCTACACGTTCTCAGTTATCATATTCTTATAGATTGCTTCAGATGATTATTATATTCACTAGGATTCTCGACTTTGTAGATGAAGAGTCTGCTTTTGATGCCCTCCAAACTTTAGCTGATCTGTCTTTGATGATGCCTGAATCAACAAATGATAATGGTAAGAGTACTAAATTTAAGACTTTATATTGTTTTTGAAATTGAGAAGTGGAATATTAGTGACTTGAGGTCTATCTATAGTTTAAGTCCTGTATTATGTTTCTCATTATTTTTGTTTGTTTTTTAAAGTTGAAATCGTGTCATTCTCAGACAACTCTAGCTGACTGTGAATCTTGAAATATAGTACAAGAATACTTTTTTCATTATGCGACGCACGGCTTTGCTGTCAGTATTACTCTGTTTTACACTTTTTATTAAGCGTAATTTGTTGTTGTTGGATGCGTGATGAATCCATATAATTAATAAGGTTTTCCTGCATTATTTATTTAAATTTTACGAATACCTCCTAAGACATCTGCAAAACAAAGTATACATGAAACTAGAATTGTTATTTACAAGTTGGAGTTAATACTAAAACATATGGATTATGGAGTAACTCTTGTCTTTGTTGTTTCCATAAATCTAATTAGGCGATCATAACCTTCTGGATGTTGCATTTGTGCCTCTAGAATGAGTGTAATTCTACAATATCGACTCTTCACTTTTCATTTACCTTTTTAATCAAAGGAAAGTAATCAATTCTTTTATCCTTTTCAAAACTTAGCGAAGAACTTTTCCCAAATGTCTTGGACAAAATAATATTGCCCGAAACTAAATATCTTAAAGTGGGATCCCTCTTAATTGAGGAGGTTGGCAGGGGCCATTTATGTGCAAGTTGGACTTTTTTGATATAAATTTCGCACAGGGCTGCAGTTCAGAGCTGTGAGCTCACGGTTGGTAGTAATTGTTTTACCCTATATCTGGTGACATTAACTTTTGACAAAAAAGTAATCATCTGTTTTTATGCTTATATATTACACCCTCCATCTACAGAAGGATGGCATACATACAATTTCAACACATTAAGAAATTCAAACTGAAGGAGAGAGTATTAAATAAATTCACATTCTACTCTTGCACTTTAGTTAAATGCATTTCTAGTGGACCCCAAAAACTTATGACACTAATATGGGGTAAAATAGTCTTTATCCTACACTACAGGTCATTTTTTAAATGAAAAAAAATATTATAAATCTTAGTAGTTTAGCCATCCTCTTAAGGACGGAAGGAGACCAATTTATTTCCTATTTTCGTCCATTTAGCAAATTTTTTGGTGTACTTCTGCTGATGGTCCTGTGTTTTCTGTTATTCTCGTTTTGTGGTAATAAGGTTATAGTGTTTTTTGGTGCAAGAGGTTATAGTTGTTTGCAGAACTGCTTTATTTCCTATTGTTTGTCCTTTTATTAGATTTGTTGGTCTACTTTTCTGTCTGCTGTTGGCCCTTTATGTTTTCTGTTATTCTCGTTTTCACGGTTATGAGATTACTATAGTTGTTTGTTAGTGCTCAATCATACTCCTACTGTTTCAAAATAAAAGATCAATGTTGACTTTTGAAAGTTAATTTAAAAATGGGAATTGATATTTGTTTCTATGTTTGCTTGCCACTGTAAGGTCCACATGGTTTAAATTTTGTGCTACAGTAGGAGTGCAAATGGATAATTTGGAATGCAAATATGATTTCCCTTTAAAATCTTAAATTGATTTGCCTTCATTTAAACTTTAAATGTAGCAACTTTTGTAATAAATAGTAATTTTGTAATTGACTTCAAAAAGTCAAAATTGCTCTTTTATATTGGACCTGCTGGATATAGCTGTTTTCATTGCCAAAATACTTTTTAATGATTTTCTTGTTGTTTCTACCTGTCAGAGCCATTTGTGCAGCACAACAATGAAGAATGTAATGAAATTGATGAATCTGAGTCCGTGGAAGCTGCTATGCCTGCAAATCATCAAAGAGAGAAGCGTCGGTTATCTGGATTAGAACTTGCTACGGACAAAGTTTCTAGACCTGGAAAAGTTGACGAATCTGAGGAAAAGCAGGAACCTCATCAATCTATTTCTAAGGTGTCAAGGAAAAAACAGAAGACCATGGCATCTAATAAGGTAAAATGAGCTATAATTTTATTATTTTTTTTTAAAAAATAAAACCAAAATCAAAACCTTTCTTCTTGTATGTCCATTCTTTAATATTGGGTAATTAGTCTATGATGAGTTATTACATATTCTGCAGATTCCTCCAAAAGCTGAAGCCCGTAGTGATACTCATATAAGTGAATCTCCGGAGGCTGAGGTAAGGGCTTGTTACTTTTCCTTCTCTCATTTTTAAGTGGGTTTTGTAGGGGGTCCTTTTCTGAATTCTTGAAATTTACATATTAGGGAACGTAATGCTTTTTGTGTTTGTGAACGTAGTATTTCACGTAATCTACTTTTTTGAACATGTACTAGTTGGCTTTTATGTCAAATTTCTTTTGTACCCCTAAATAATCTCAGTAATCTTGGACCCTCAACATTTTGAAATTCCTGTTTCCTTATTTTTTATTGATTACTTGATGCGTTCTAGCACAACAAAAGCTGCCAGTAAAATCTGGTGAAAGCTATATCAGTTGGAGATCATTGTTGGTCTTTCCATATTTTAGGTGGTGTATGTTGTTACAGGGGCAGGTCCTACTTGTCCGTGTGTGTGAATCGGATAAAATATTGTCCGAGGGATATAGGGGCATTTCCTTTTTAACCTTATCACTTTCAATAATTATCCTAGCTTCATTTTTGTCTTCATTTTAGAGTTTGACGATATGAGTCTTATGCTTGTTGACTTTGTCATAGGCTAGAGATGCGGGGAAGAAGTCAACGATCAAGGGTAAACGATCATCACAAAGTGCGTCTTCGCCTAAGTTGGTCAAACCTCCGGAGAATTCTTCAAGTACTGATCCAAGAAAGGAAGGTGGTGATTCAACCCTGTCAACTGTCCATGTTCCCGCGGCAAACCAGGTTGAAAAAATTACTAAAGTTAGGAGCAGGCGTAAGATCAAGCTTGAGAAACCCCAGAAACTTACAGATTCCAAATTATCAGATAAAACTGTAAGCCACAATCTAAAGAAAGAGTTTTTCCATTGTCCGGATCTCAATCAATTTAATGACATAAGCCTTTTTTTCTAATATAATTTCAAAATGCAGGAAAGACTTTCAAATTGCTTTTTGAATCACCGAGTACGAAGGTGGTGTGCGTTTGAGTGGTTCTACAGTGCAATTGATTATCCTTGGTTTGCTAAAAGGGAGTTTGTGGAGTACTTGTTCCATGTTGGGCTGGGCCATGTCCCAAGACTAACGCGTGTTGAATGGGGTGTCATAAGAAGGTAATTTGCCTTCCAACTGATTAGATGAAGAATATATCTTTTTCTCGAGAATGCTTATTTTTGGCTTGCTGGCGCAGTTCTCTCGGCAAACCACGGAGGTTTTCTGAACAATTTTTGAAGGAAGAAAAGGACAAACTTAACCAATATAGGGATTCTGTTAGAACACACTATACCGAACTTCGTTCGGGTACCAGGGAAGGACTACCAACAGATCTCGCGAGGCCTTTATCTGTTGGACAACGTGTCATTGCAATCCATCCAAAGACTAGAGAAATTCATGATGGTAACGTACTGACCGTAGATCATAACAGGTGCCGTGTTCAGTTTGATCGACCCGAGCTAGGCGTGGAATTCGTGATGGTAAATACTTTTTCTTTTAGCTTAATTTATTGTCTTGTTTTTTTGAATTTAAATGCTCAGGGATGTGATTGTTCATATTTAACTTGTATTGATTTGCAGGATATTGATTGCATGCCCTTAAATCCTTCAGAGAATATGCCAACATCACGGGCAAGACACACAATTGGTGTCGATAATAAGTTCCTTGAGAACTTGAGTGAGCACAAAATGACTGGCCACATAAAAGATCAGATCTCTGAAGGGTACATGAAATTTTTAGCAGGAGAGAACCTGGAAAATATCGGTGGTGACGCCCATATTTCGCCATCTGTGTACCCAATGTATAGTTTATCAAAGCAGCAGACAAAGGTCAGTAGTTCTTTCTTTAATTTTTAATTGTTCATATTTTCTTAGTCATGGAAAATCAGAAGAGGTCCCTGATCATTTGTTGCAGATTAGAATAAAACTATATTTGATTTTTATATAGTGCAATAAAAAGCGTTTTATATTTTATTTTTTTCTTCCTGGAAAGGTGGATTCTGCGAGTACACTTTCACAAGCTAAGATGGGACCCAGTGTAAATGTGACCAATCAACAGACAGCATATTCTCAGCCGTGCTCACTAGCACAGATTCAAGCTAAGGAAGCCGATGTTCAAGCCCTTGCTGAGCTGACCCGTGCACTCGAGAAAAAGGTTGTGGTACTTACGCCGACTATATAGTTTCTTGCTTTACTTATTCCTAGTAACCATCTGCTTAGCAATATTTTCCAGCTATAGTTCTAATTCATCAGATCTATCAATATATATGCTTTATAAGACAAAAGGTACAATGTAGAAATCAACACAGAGATATGGTGTACCAAAATGATAGATTAGAATTTTGATGGGTAATCTTGGAATTTTGTAGAAAGCACTAGTTTCCGAGTTGAGGGAAATGAACGATGATGTGTTGGAGAATCAGAAGGATGGTGATTCTACTCTGAAGGATTCAGAGCCTTTTAAAAAGCAATATGCTGCTGTTCTCACACAACTGCATGAATCGAATGAGCGGGTACATAATTTCATGAATTTGTTCTATTGATTTTCTACCATTTTCTTCAAGTTACAGTAACTTTTCTCAGCAATTTAGAGTGTTTGACTTTGAACGGTTGACTTTTACTGGCAGGTTTCTTCTGCTTTAGTTTGTTTGAGGCAACGGAACACATATCAAGGAAATCTCTCGTTTACATGGCCAAGGACCATGACCAATATTGGTGACTCTGTTGGTTTGTTGAGCTCTGTCAGTTCTGAAATGTGCACCGAGGAATCGGGATCTCATGTCAACGAAATTGTGGAAACCTCAAGAATGAGGGCCCGGGCTATGGTAAATGCAGCAATTCAGGTAAAAATGGCCCCTCGGGCTTTGTATCATGAATTCATTTTGCTAATATACAATAGTCCTGATTAGATTGCCCTTGAACAGCAATTTCAGGCAATTTCGTCAATGAAGGGTGGGGGAAACACCTTTGAGAAGATTGAGGAGTCTATAGATTATGTCAGCGGTCAGATTCTATTAGACGATTCCTATATGTCGCCAACTGGGAATTCATCTACTGTTGCAGATCGTGGTAATTTTGCTTCTCAGGAACAGGTCAAGTCCGGTACCTTAAGTCCTTCAGAGGCCCTATCTAGTCCAAAATTGAAGAATCCATCACCAATCCCATCGGAACTTATAACTAAATGCATATCTACCATGTTCATGATTCAGGTAAATATCAGATATAATTACCAATTCGACCCTTTTTATTAAATTGCGGCTTTTGCCATTGTTTGTTGCTGACCATTTTACTTCTGAAAAAATAATTGCAGAAATGCACTGAACGTCAGTTTCCACCAGCGGAAGTAGCACAAATACTGGAATCTGCTGTTGCGAGTTTGCAGCCGTCGTGCCCACAGAACCTTCCAATTTATGCGGATATCGAGAAGTGCATGACTATAATCAAGAACCAAATAATGGCACTCATACCAACCTAGGCCTGCATGATAAAGTAAAGACTCTTACATCTTGTAAATGAGTGAAGTAGAGAGTGAATCTGTGGTGGTTACGGCTCTCTTGCATTGAAAGAGCTGTCGGGAGTTCTTGCATTTTATATTTTATTCCCCTTTTAATTGAAAAGGGGATAAAATACTAGGGATATTCATTGTGAGGTTCCCCTAACTTCTGTTATTGGAAGCATGTGGATGTCAGTTTTCTGAAGTCGAATTGGATGGATGTTTTGTGGTTGCTTTTTTTCAGGAGTTGTAATTTAACTTATCAAGAAAAAGGGGCTTTAATTTACTTCTGTTTACTTGGAGGGCTTGGCGGAAGACCTAGCAAGCAGACTGGGCATTTGGTGTTCTTTATTTATATATATATATTTTGGTGTCATTTATTCGATGCTAAGAGAGCAGATTTTACTCTCAGTAGGCTATATTCTTGTAGTATTTCACATTCCCCCAGGTAGCACTGGAAAGATGGTGAGGACATTAGTTCCTTAAGATAAATTGAATGTGGTTACTTGAGAACGTATATAAAATTGTAATTTGAGAATATACAATAGTCATCAAAAGAATATAAAATTGTATATAAAATTGTCATAATATTATCGCAAGTAAAAGTCATTTAAAATAAGGAAATTAGTAAGCAGTACTTTTTTACGTCTCCTATCTTGAAAAAGTCAGATTGGTTTAAATTTTTTAGTTAAATTTAAAATTAGGAATTTACATTATATATTTAATAATTCACACAAAAAAAAATAGGAACTAATAACATATTTAATGTAATTTTTTTATGATTATAATTTTGTCACCTATATATACATATATGAGTAGTAATTCTGATTTTAAAAAATAGTTCACAAAAAAATTCAAATTATACCAATAGGACATAGAGAGTATATACTTTTGATTGAAAGGAAACTTTAGATAAATTACTCTTTGGTTTCCCTAAGGGCATCAAAATAAACAAAACAATTAAGTCCAGGTTTTGCCAGAATACCTTCGCGGTACATGAACAACTCTCTGATTTTGAGTTGTGACCATGTAACCCTTGCGCCCAAAGAATTCGACTACTTTTTTAGGCATTTCAAGTTTGTATAATAGACTAAAATATTAATATAATTATTTTATGAATAAAATCTAGCTATAAAAATAAATATTAAAAAGCACCAGAAAGGTCAATTAAAACTGTAGAAACCTTCAATATGCACAAACAAGATACTATGTTAAATAGAACTCTCATTTCTAGAGGAAGTGTTTTACAAGTAGCATTGCAGTCTTGATCCTTTTGAAATTTAGTGCCGACAAACAACATTTGAAAACAAATTTCCTTTTCCAGAAAAATATAATACCAGATGAATGTATTGTATACTTGTAATTAACAACGAATTATAGGGTCCTTCCACAGGTCCCTAAAAGTATTTCATAGGTATACTTGAAATGTTACGAAAACCAAGTCTAATGAAACTTGTATAAGAATAAGTTGCCCCAAAACTTCCAAATATTCCCCATAAACGACTCGAGAGTACGGTAGTCCTAAATCCTATTAAATCAACCTAATCAATCATGGTCTTTCTCATCCCTACGCCATTAAAAAGCTTAGATTCTTTTTCGCATTATGATTCCTCCATCATCTGTAACAAGAACAGTCAATAGACATAAGCAAAGATTTGAAAATAGATACATGATACCATGAAATTAACTGGCCATGTCCCCCTCACCCACCTTAATACACCAATTTTTTTTTAAAAAAATTCAAAATTAACTAGACATTAATAGCAAAACAAACCTTCTGCTTTTTGGTTTTTTTCTTATTCTTCTTAATCTTCTTTTTCTTACTCTTCATGTGCGCCTTATGTTCAGAATCTAGATTTTCCTCCAAAGTTTCCTGCCAATTCATAATTCACTTCAGAAAGTAAATCAACGCAGAGGAAGGAGACGATTTTGAAGAAAAATAAAGTGCAGCTTGGTAGGACTGAGAAACTGAATCACCTCGGAGTCCCCGAAAGATTTTACATGCCGAACAATTCTTCCCGAACTTGAAGTTCCACCTAAAAAAAGAATCACAAAATCAGAGAGAGGCTTTAGCACCAAAAAAAAGAAAGAGGGAGAGTCAATCACTGTTTAGTACATTACAATTCTCCCTCATCCATACACTAGATGTAATATTAACTGCTCCCCAAGTAAATCAACTTTCAATTTGTATCCAAGAAACTAACTCATGCCCATGGAACCAGAATCAGTGGCTAACCGAACTGTAAACCAAAGGCTCATTCTGTAGCCAGATATTTTGTTAGTTCAAAACACAAATTTTACAAACTTCTTATTTTTAACTATTGAGAGTAAGGGAAATTGAAGGTACAAAACTACTGTCCATAAGAGATTTTCATATATTCAGAATCAAAAGTAACAATATTGTCCAATATCTCCTATAAAATTTAGAGTCAAGTGCAACATTTTTATAGGAAAAAAAATAAAATTGCAGCAACGTTGTCCAACATCTCATACAACATAAAATGTTATTACTATTGCATACTTTGCAATGTCATGCTCGTCCCACATCTCATCTGATTAAATCAGCTTATTACTAGCCAGTTTCAGAAGTGTTCATCATAGGGTCTATAACTTACACAAGATTGGGGCAAAGAAGGTTGCTTAAAGTTTCTAATTGGTAAATTCATCTCACCTCACGCAGTCATCTAATCACCTACTGACCAAAAACAAAGGTCATCCAATCACCCGAAGGGCCGTAGAGGGTAAGCTAGGGGATACATTGTACACACACACACACACACTCCCATACTGTTCGGCACTCCAATTAAGTCCAAATAGAATTACTCATCCCAACATAAAAAAGATTTAACAAGTGCAGATATTATCCTATTTGATATTTTCAACACCCAAGTCATAAATTTCAGACTTACAAAATAAACATAATACAAACAAACTAAAATCAACGTCTTTTATCACAAACCAGTTGGGATACGCAAAATAAAGCAATATATCATGAAGATTTTGGAAAAATAGCCATTGACGCAACAATGATGTGAACAGAAAAACTTATCAAAGAAAAAATGATGTGAACAGAAAAACTTATCAAAGAAAAAATGATGTGAACAGAAAATGATCCCATTAAAAAAGCAAACCTAATATGAAAGAAATAAGAAGATACCTTTGATTGTTTCTTTGGCACTTTTGACAGCCAATTCGAGAAGTTCAGGTCTGATAGAAGCCAAGCCACTTGGCTCCTGCAACTTTCTCTCAAGAAATTTAGCTAAAGCAGCACCCTTGTTTGTTTTCAATGGTCCACCTGGGTGAGCCAGCCTAATAACCCAATAAATAAGCAAAAAGACGACAAAGTTACAGTTACGATAGAAATAATTTTAAAATTGTCACCCACATGAGACATACTCCCTCCGTTCCACAAAATGAATCCCATTTCTTTTTTCCATTTTTGTTTCACGAAAAGAATTCCGTTTTCAATGGTTGTAGTATAAAATGACACAATGTCCTTAAATTAAACATGCCAGTTTCATTACCATGCCATCACTAACTAAGCGATCATCATATTTAGGGGTAAACATGAGATAAAAATGCAATCCTCATAGTTTAAAATTTTAACGAGTGAGACTTATTTTGTGGTACCTAGGGAGTACAATCCATGAACAGTAAATTATGAGTACAAATCCCCAAGCCTGGGATTCAATTATGAAATGTAAAAAATATACACCTGCATATGTGACATACGCAACATTGTTTACCAACAGACAGAGAAAGCAACAAAACTACATCGGATGTACCATATGACTAGGGTTTAATATTCCGTATATATGCTATTAGTTGTATGTAAATTGAACTTGAAATTAAAAATAAAATTGAAATAGAAATTGAGATTGAGATTGAGATTGAGATTGAGACTGAAATAGAAGATAGAGACCTGGGTTGAGATTGGGTAGAAGTAGGCGCAGA
>JAUMHB010110345.1:0-19628 GCA_032359685.1 Pittosporum tobira
CAACCCCCCCTCCCCCCCCCCCGCCCCAGCCCCATTTTTTTTGCGACAGCTCTACAAGCACATCATTTGCCCAACCTTCTGGAATCTCTTTGTCACCTGGTACTATTTGGAAAGATAGATTTTATTACGCCTTTCATTAGGGCTTTGCAAGTTCTGTATGACTTCAAGCATACCATGTATATCTCTTTATTGTTCTTTTCCAGATTTGAAAGAGGCATATATAGCTGATAGTGAGAGTAGCTCTATTCGAGCACTTGACCTGAAAACTGGGGGGTCAAAATTACTAGCCGGAGGCGATCCAGTTTTCTC
This sequence comes from Pittosporum tobira, assembly GCA_032359685.1. NCBI lineage: Eukaryota > Viridiplantae > Streptophyta > Magnoliopsida > Apiales > Pittosporaceae > Pittosporum > Pittosporum tobira. The sequence continues at coordinate 310 of JAUMHB010110345.1, forward strand.
AGACAATTTGTTTCGGGTAGTTATTATCCACTTAAAACATCTCTATCATATTTTATTTACTTTTCTGTCGTTAATCCCATATGCTTAACTTGAAAACCCTTGCTTAATTTGTTATAACTGTTTACATTCTATTTGACGCGTGTTTAACTTAGTTTAATTTTTGCAGTTTGGCGATCATGATGGAATAGGCTCTGAAGTGCTTCTTCAACATCCACTGGGTGTAGTATGTGGGAAGGATGGTCAAATTTATCTGGCTGATTCTTATAATCACAAGGTACTTTCTGATTTCTATCTGAAGAAACTGTTTTGAACATGCCCAATTCGCTTCTTTATCAACTTAAAATTTTGTGACTGGTGGAAAAAATATGCTCCCAGAGTTCATTTTATTTTATTATATCATTTTGTTATTTATGTATTTTAATTGTATCCAATGGTGGGTGGGAATACTGAAGTTTGTAGTCGAATTTCAGATAAAGAAGCTGGATTCAGCTACTAGAAAAGTGACTACCTTAGCAGGTGTTGGCAAAGCTGGTTTCAAGGATGGATCAGCCCTAGATGCTCAGGTAATAATACATTTATTCTGTTTTCTCATCCGATTCTCTAACATTGCATTCTCGATTTTTTTTTTCATCTGTAAGAAGTCAGTTAATTTTAAAGTATCGCTTTTTTCTTAATTTAACTTCTTCATTTTGGTTTTGTTGATTACTGAACTAAATGCTCCCTTAACACGCTATCAATTTCCAGACTATGAAAAAATGTTCTTTCTTCTGTATGATTGTTGAAAATTTGGATGCGAATCAGAGTTTACCATGTACATGGTAACACAAAAATGACAGTGACATTGATTTGGGACCAATTCTTTGAGAAGTAGTCCAAGTTCTTATATGCGGTTTTCATTCTAATGGCTATTTTATGTTAATGACATACTGTAAGTAGACCTCACCTCTCATATTCAATATGATGTTCATGCAGCTTTCAGAGCCATCAGGAATTGTTGAAGCAGGAAACGGTAAATCACTCTTCGATGCCCTTTATTTTTCTGTAGCTTCTAGAGAGAGTGCTTTTATAAAAATTAGATCATATATTTCTATGACTCCTTATAATGAGCTGCTTGTTCTAGATAACGTGTGAATTGATGTTTAATTTCTTATATTTTTGAGATTCCTTGGTTTAGTAAGATTTAGATTTCCTTAGTTTTGGATTTCTACTTCGTTTAGGTTTTCCTTTATAATAACTGGACCTCATATAGTGATGAAATCCTCCAAAACTCAAAAGTGGAGAAGTTCAAAGCCCTTAAGGCAGGGCAGCCCAACATTCCATTTGTAGAAGCCCAAAATGATTTAAGGAAAATGACTATGTCCCAAAGAAGATGAAAGACCTCTCTGTACAAACCTCCCACGGGATAGCGGAACACCCAAAACCCCGGAGCACCTTCATAGTCGCATATTATGTTACTTAAATGTAAGTGGATATGGAGTCCTCAGCGTGATATCTGATCAAAATAACACATGCCCAAAATTCAAATCGTGTTCGACAAATAAGATTTATTGCATACTAGATCAAAGGCACATGTGTTTGCATGTGCGAGTTTTAAAGACAATGAATTTATATTTTAAAAAATGGGAAAGTAGTTATTAGAAGTTAATTTTAGTTCGAAGTTAGAGGATAATTTTGTAATTTAACGTAACAGAGCTTCACTTGATTCCTCTCACTTTATAAATAGATATCCTTCACTGTAAAACTTTCTTTGTCAACCAATTGATAGATCTACTTCCTTCCCATTTTAACCCCAGAAAGCCGTACTTAAAACCTTAATTTGATTGGAGATACTAGTATTCTATTTCTTTCGGGCCAAATCACCAATCTGAACTCGTTTCATTTGACTAATAAACATGATTAATAACCTTGATTTGAGGTTTTTGGTGAATGTTGGGTTTGCCCAGCAAGACTAAAAGATTTTCTTTCTATCAAGTTCTGTGGTTTCGGTAAGAAGAAAGTTTGAAAGGTGTTATGGCGTTGTGCTTGTTTCGCTATTTTATGGCATATTTGGATGGAAAGGAATGCGCGAATTTTCAGAAACTACGCAAAGTCCTTTGATCTTTTGTGGGATTACATCACTTTCATGGCTTCTTTATGGTCTTTAGCTAATGGTGCTTTTGTTAAAATTTCTTGCACGGATTTGCAAAGAGATTGACAAGCTGCCATTTTTTAAGGGTTTTATTTTCTCCTTTTTCTTGTACATGAGGATTTCTCATCCTCTTTTTCTCTTGTAATCTCTTCCTCTCTAATAAATTTTTTTGTTTTATCCAAGAAAAAAAAATTGATTTGAGTGATATATCATTTTACATGCATTGTAATAATCTGTTTTCTTCTCTCTTCACCAATAAATTCTTCTTTAGTGAAAAAAAGAAAGAGAAAGAAAGTTTGAGTAAGTATTGACAGAATTTCAATATATTCGACTAATGCATTATATATTTGGTATGAGTTCTTGATGTGATGCAGGAAGACTTTTCATAGCAGATACGAACAACAGTTTGATTAGATATCTGGACCTGAACAAGCAAGAACCTGAACTTTTCACTCTAGAGTTAAAAGGAGTTCAGCCTCCTGCACTCAATTCCAGGTCTTTGAAGCGCCTTAGAAGGCGTTCTGGTGCGGATACAGAGACCATTAAAGTTAATGGAGGTTCATCTATGGAGGGGAACTTGTCCCTTAATATTTCAGTACCTGAAGGGTATCATTTCTCAAAGGTTCTCCTCTCTCACTTTCTCCATCAATCCCCAAAAAGAGTCCCATTCGGAAAATTCACAAACTTTAAGGATATCATTCTGAATTTTTCCATAAAATGAAGAATGTTTAATTCAGTTTTTCTGGCATGATGCTGTAATTTTCATGATAAATTTTCGGACGTTGTGTCATTTTGTACTGTCATCAATAAAAGTGGAATTTTTTTTTGGGGAAAAAAAATCAACAAATGAGACTCTCTTTGCAAAAAGGAGAGAGTAACAATTAGACTTGCAGCACATTACTTCATGCTTTGCCTTCTAGTTACAACCATTGGTCTATATGCAGGAAGCCCACAGTAAGTTCAGTGTAGAGATCGAGCCAGAAGATGCAGCTACTGTTGATCCCTTAGATGGAAATCTCAGCGCAGAAGGAACTGCAGTGCTTCATTTTAAGAGATCCTCCCCTTCAGCTTCCATGGGGAAAATTAACTGCAAGGTATGTGTTATTGTTTTTAATAAAGCGCTCTTTCAAATTATGTGCCCCTTTCTTTTTAAAAAAAATATGGCATTCTACTATCTTGGAAATATCGTTAGCCTCTAATTCTGTCTTTTCTCTAATAAGCTTGTGAGAACTACTGCTTCAATGTTGCATTCTTGGGGTATAGTCAACTAACCTGAGCCATTTACAACCCTAAGTTTAATATTTTTAAAAGGTTTAAAATAAAACACACCGTTATTTTCTTGTTTCAGCAATTTGTTTTTACGGTTAGAAAATATAATATTAATTATATTAATATAATTAACAATATTATAGTATTTATAGTCGTTCTAGTATTTATGGTATAAATAATATTCTAGTATTTAGAGTATTAGTATTAATTAGTATCCAGTATAGAATTGGATTGTGTTACTTGGTCCGTAAGCTATCCTAGCTTAGTCCATGAGTTAAGTATGCCTATATAAGGCCTCATATATACTTTATAATTCTCAAGTCATATTAATATAGTTCTTATATTGTTTCAATAGATGGTTTTCTCTTATATTATGTTTGTTGTTTATATTTTTATATAAACTCTAATATTTACTTTTGCTGAAACAACAAACGTAGGAATGTATAAATGAATTGTAACTTCAGATCGATTGCATAACTGGCATTTGATAATTTAGGCCACTAAATAGCTCGGAATCTCTGGCATGTTGTGCAGGTATACTACTGTAAGGAAGACGAGGTATGCTTGTATCAATCTCTTACTTTTGAAGTACCTTTTGGTGAGGTGATTCCAGACTCTACCCCAGAAGAAATCAGACTACCTTATGTGGTGAAGCCGAAAACTTCCACCGACAGCATTCAACTACCAAGTGTTCGTTGACTCATTACATGTAAATAAGATGTAAGACCCCTGAACAATTTGTTTATACAATACGACATGCACTTCGATAGGGGCAGTAAATTACAATTATAAAGAAAATTAGTAAGATATACCATTCAAATATAGGCAACATTTTTGCGTAGACTGCTGCACCTTTTTTTTTTTATATATATTTTCATTTATTTATTTTTATAATTCCAATTCTTGCTTAACTTAAAACTGTAAAGATTCTTATTTTCTAGATAAAGATCACAAGATTACAAGGTGCTCATGCTTGATTGGTTTGGTTTATAAGGGGCTGCTATCGTGCCAGTAGTAAAGGGGCCGGCAGAAACTATTTTTGCATTAGTTCTAATAATAATAATAATAATTATTATTATTATTATTATCATCCTATCATTATAATTGATTTGGTACTAAGCAAGGGATGACTTTCTTATTAAGGGATGACACGTGTGCACTTGCCGTCTCTGGATCAAGTGATGCGACGACGGTGAGGCTCAATTATTTGGAATTCCTAAAATTTTATTGTGTGATGATGATGCTGACGATTAGGTTAGTCCCCTATATTCCAAGCAAAGAATAGGTTAGCAGATAAATAAGGCTTTTAAGCTTTAAATAAACATTAAGATATCATATTTTGACAGCTTCAAACGCGTTTATTTCCACCAAATCCATTTTTAATTTATCCTATCCTCAACAAGTTTGTCTGACCAGTGACCAGTATCTAAAGTGAGTTGAGGTAGTTAATATTGGTAACTATTGCTCAATTATAATACTAAAGAAGATATTGTTGATTAAGATAAGCCTTGTTAATTTTTCAAAGTTAATATTATTAGACACTAATGTCAAAGACTTGATAGATGAGTTTGTCAACCATGGGTGAAGATGTGAAATTATCTTAATCTATTCATCAACTTGTAGACTTGCTTAAGAATTCCATAACAGGAGTCAATTGTAGGTTTATTATATAGGATTATATTTCAAGGGTCCAATGACTAAGTTGCAAAAATATGGTCAATTCCATAGTAAGAGTCAATATTAGATTTATTATATATGATTATATTTTATGGGTCTAACGACTAAGTAGCGAAAATAGGGTCATTAATCTCAATCATTTAAGACGAGATTAAATAATCAGGGAGAATTTTGGTTTGCATAAAGATTATGCAATTTCTTTAAAATGTAATTTTGTACATATTACATTCATGTTAGCCTTAAACGGCCGAGATGGAATGGCCTTATTTGAACTACTTAACTATTGCTAGCCGTGTAATTATCATATATATATATATATATATATATATATGAGAGAGAGAAAAAAAATAACTATCTGGAAAGAAGTCTCTTTAGTTTATCTGCTGCTCAGGAGTAAATCCCCATTTCTGACTGGGATATGCAACTTTAAATAATGTAAAGGAACAAAACTGCAATTATTACTGGCACGAGTATCCAAAATCAGATTATATAAGTTACTAAGTGGAAAACGAATTAAAAAGAAAAAAATAAAAAAAGAAAAAAAGGCCAATTTGAAAGGAGTATCATGCTTTGATTACGTGAACTCACATTTGTTTAGGTCTATTCACATTTGCGTGATTTATAAAATATTGTATGCATTTATTCATTACGCAATTGCCAAGTCAGCAGATGAGAGTGACTGTAAAATAATAATAATAATAATAATAATAATAATAATAATAATAATAATAATAATAATAATAATAATAATTTTCTTGATATGGGCGTAGTAGTACAATTTTGAAAAACAATTGGAGTAATGGACTTCTATTTCTGTAGTGTACGAGACAAGAGCATGTGATTGCAAGCATGGTCTAAGTTAGTGCATGGCACAGGGATCGCTCATTCATTGATCTTTTGAAAAGCTTCAGCTTCAGTCTGACATTCAAGCATGTCTCACACAAGGAGGCAAACGGCTGTCTCCCCCATTGCCTAATGACGTCATCGTGATCATCTTATTATTATTATTTTGCATTTTTTTTTCTTTTAAAAAAAAGAGGTTCCATTTGTCATACAATTTATTTATTTAGAACAACTTATATATTTGATTTCAAATTTAAAAATGATCTTAAATTAATAATTCGATTATATTTTAAAACCACAAGAGTTTGGAGAGGAAAAGAGAATATTATTATACATTCATTGGAAAAGTAGTTTAAATAATAATAATAATAAGCAATACCCAAAAAGAAAGGGAGGCACATGCAGACAGACAAAAGACAAAAGTGATGGTACTACAAATATTCAAAAGGAATTCAAAATGGAATAAACCCTTATCAGTAGTTAAAGGAAGAAAATGAGAGGAGAAAAAAAAAAAATAAAATAAAATTTTGGTAGGCAATGTGGATCAACCATCTCCAAACCCTAGAAAATCTTATAATTATTGGGTGTGTCCTGAGATTGTTTTATTTGCTGACCCAATTTGAATTAAATTTCATCACCCTTGCATGTGTAGTTTTGTCAAATTTAAATTTTCACATACATTTGTGTAATTTTATCATTATATTTTTCGTTGATATATGTTTTTTTTTGGTCATAATTTGCTATAACAATATAGATACATATATATATACATGTCTTTTGTGTGTGTGTGTGTGTGTGTGTGTGAGAGAGAGAGAGAGAGAGATGGAAGGCGTGTATGGAGTGATCTTCTATTTCCCGAGTCAAAAAATTTCGAATATCTCATAATAATACCATGTAAATTTAATAAAATATATATATTTTTTATTTCATATATTTATTAGAATACCATTAAAATTATATATATATATATATATATATTGACGTGTGTGATACTTGGGCATCACCCGACCAATGATTGCAGAGAATAGAAACAAAGAAGGTTTGACCCGTTTGGGGGCCAATTAATGGAAGCCAAACTAGCAAGTTCTCGAATAAGGATTCCTAATTTATCAACTAATTTGCTGCACTAGATTTAGAAATTAGTAGTTTCATATTGTGTATATCATGCCGGCCTTTGCAAGAGACGATATGGAGACATACCCTCACTTTAATACATGTATGCTTTGGACTGAAGTCTTCTTTTTTTTTTTTTTTATATATATATATATATAAATTATTTTAGAATTTTTTTTTTTTTGATCAAGTCGGATCAAATTAGATTATAGCTGTAAAACATAGTCCGGTGAGAACTATTTGTCCAAATCGATCCTTATCCAAAATCTTTTTTTTTTGTTTTAATTAATTTATTTACAATTTATAATATTTTTTGAATTAATTTTTTGAATTTTCAAATTTATCCATAATACTTGTTTTAATTTTTCTAAGATATTAATTTATAATATATAGCTAGTTTATATAGTTATTTAAAATAATTCTTTTATATAGTTAGTTATTTTACATAGTTAGTTATTTTATGTAGTTAATAAATTTATATAGTTAGTAATTTATATATCTATGGACTTATTTTATAATACCAAGTAATTTTTATTAAAAAGGTATTAAAAATAAAAATAGTAGTTTTTATAATACTTAATAATTTATACAGACTTTTAAAATGATCTTTAGGATTGACCAGAGCTTAAACTAGTTTTTAACCAGGATTTGTCCAAGACTGACATGGACCAGACCGATCTTCATACCAATATTTCTCCTAATATGATAGTATGTTGAACATTTTTGATTTTTTAAAAGTATGCCTTGATTCTAATTGGTCTGGTCTTTGACAACGCTTTGATCAAGTCAATTTCGATCCAGGCATCAGTTTTTAAACATTTTATACATCTTCTTAATAAGAGTAATGTTATATTTTTCTACTTATACAGTTGGAATATCTGATTAAATAATTATAAATTAAACAAGAAAGAAGGTTAAATAACTATAAATTGAAAAATAAATAAATAATTTTTTTTATCTCTTAATTATATTTTAATATATTAACAATTCAAAAGGTCGAGGTTGAGACATGTTCACTTACTTAAGAATATGATTACTAACAACGTTTGATCCATAATCACATCTAATTCTCATGAGCCCTCTCAAATGAATGGTTATAATCATGTTTAAGGTTAAAATCTAGAAGGTAAACCAAGATTATCCAAATTCAACTAACTTTCGATAATTACATGCATATATTCCTAGCTGGTGAGATCATTGTACTTTAAATGTGAAAGCCACGTTCAGTTTCTAGATGATTTTAATGTACGGTTTAAAGTTTAAGCATTTGGCACACCAAACAAGGTATTAATTAACCACCAAATTGCAATTTAGGTCACTTAATCAATGGTTATCATAACCCCTTTTATTTTATCTTTGTACACAAGGTAAGAAAATTATATCAAATGTGAGATGAAATTTCCCATATAATAATAATAATAATAATAATAATAATAATAATAATAATAATAATAATAATAATAATAATAATAATAATAATAATAACAACAGTGTAATTAAGAAAAAAAAAAATTAGAATGCATTTTATCACCTCCATATTTGTTCTCATGACATTTGACTTTTGATTCTTCAAGGTTTGAATGTGAAACTCACTGAAAGTTTTGGGAGGCAAGCCCATGTGACATAAAGTTTGGTGATTGATTCTGCACAAAGTTATGATACTTCCCAACATGAAGTCTTCAATTCAAGTGAAAATTTATTTTCCAAGGACAAAAAATAAAAAAATAAAAATAATAATTAATAAATAATTAAATATTTGCTTCATTAATTCACTGTGTTACATTTACATGTTATGAAAAATATAAAGTATATTGTTGGGCCCTTTATTTATAAAACGAGTTGGTGAAAAATATCAGTAAATATTGTATCTCTTGTTCCGGTTAATATAAAGTACATCGTTGGGTCATTTATATAAAAACTTCAATTTATCAAAAAAAAATAAAATAATTTAATAATCTTTTTGTTCAAAAAAAAATAAATCTTGACTCATCATTTTGTTTCGTTAAATCTTATTTTTTTTTTGGACGGAAGGAGTATAATATTATCACATTATCTTTTATTTTTATAAGCATAAGGTGCATATTTTATTAAAAGAAGACGTATAATATAAATACCTCCTCAGCCATTTCTAACTCTCTCATTCCCTCCTGCTTCTTCCTCCTCCTCCTCCTCCTCTCCTCCTCCTCCTCCTCCTTCTTCCACCATTTCCAACTTTCTCTCTCATCGTTCTTGGTATTCTGCTACCGAGCGTCTCCCATTAATTACAAGGTAACAATTCTATCTATATTCATACTCTTCACTCCTTATTCTATCATTTTTAATTTTTTTTTTCCTACTCAAATATCAATTTTCATATATTTTTAAATTGTAATAGATTAAATATTTTTAAAAATTTAAAATTATACGAATTTATAAATTTATCAAATTTTGATTAAAAAAATACAAAGTTAATTAACGCTTCAAATTCGAGATATGCACTACAGTTTTTGATGGGTATTGAATGGATTTATTTAATGCATTTGTTTTTTAAATTGTAGAATAAATTTGTTTCAATTTTCCTATATATATATTGAATATTAATTGTTCTTGAATCTAATCAATCTCTCATCTCAATCTGCAGTTATTTCAGAAACGGGCAAGAGAGAGAGTTGACGAGTTAAATTCTCCGTCCATGGCGTCCTCTTTCATATCGGATCTCGAAGCAATCTCCACCTCCTCATACGAAGCCAAGCGCAAAAAGCGAAGAAAAATCGAACCGAACAACACAAAAACTGACCAAATCAATCGTACAAGATGGAAATCCGACGCCGAATACAAGATCTACTCCTCAAAACTCGTCCAAGCGCTCCGCAACAGGACCTCTTTGCCTCCGCCGGCTTCCGCCTCAGCCGGAGGCCGTGCCGTCCGAGAAACCGCCGACCGAGTCCTGGCCGTCGCGGCGAAAGGACGGAGCCGGTGGAGCAGAGCTATTCTCGCGAACCGGATGAAAATGAATAGTATGATTAAGCATAAGAGGAGTAAGAAGGCGAAAGTGATCGGCGATAGCCGGTTGAGAAAACCGGCGGTGACGAAGAAATTACCGGCGTTGGAGCGGAAAGTGCGTGATATCGGACGGTTGGTTCCCGGTTGCCGGAAACTATCGTTTCCCAATCTTCTGGAAGAAGCTACGGATTATATTGCAGCTTTGGAGATGCAAGTTCGAGCCATGACTGCTCTCACCGGCCTTCTCACCGGCGGAGCTGCTTCTGATCGGCTCGGCTCAAATTTGCCCTAGTCATAGATTTTTTTAAAATTATTATTTTTACTTTTAAAAAAAGAAAAGAAAAGAAAGTGTTGTTAATTATCGAGTTTTTAAAAAATTGTGTATTTAAAAAAAAATTAAAATTGTAAACAAGCTCTCCATTACAAGTTTTATTTATTTATTCATTTATTTAATGTGTTGGTTAATTGAGCTGTACATGCCGAACTAATGAAGAAGTCACTTTCTAAGCAGTGTTTCAAAACTATCACAACACCTGAGTACTGAGTCTCAGTTATTTTAATTAATATTAGAATATTCGTCTTAAACGTTATTAAATAAATTCGTTTAACAAAAAAAATACTAAACATAAACACCTGTTTGATTTCTTATTATTAAAAAAAAAAAAATGTATAATTAATAAAAAAAATAAAATACAAATATTATTACATATTAAATATAAAAAAAAATATATATTTTTATGTATAAAAATTATATGCTCCAATTCCTTGATGCATGTTAGGGCCATACAATCACAAGTGGGTACAAATCATAAACTGCTTGTTTTTTGGTCTGCATATATTTCAATGCCTATTCTCCAGTTATTAGGAGATAAGAGTAGCAATTAGGATGAGATATGCACTGTCAGGTCTTTGCAGCATTGTTGGTGTTAGGGCTTGTTTGGTAGAATTTCACAAGTTTAATTTGGAGCTTAATTTTAATTTAATAAAAAAATTTAAAGTTGAATTTAAATTGTTTGGTAGGAGTGTTTTGAATTCACCATACCACAGTTTGCACTTTAAATTCAACTTAAATTTTTGTTAGAACTTGTTTTAAACTGCAAATTCAATTATTTGAACTTAAATTTAACTACCAAACATGATCTTTTGTTGCGTTTCAGTCCGTTATCTCTATCAAATGAATACATTAAAATCTACCGAACATAATATTTTTTTATTACTTTTGAGTTTCATAATCTATAAACATTGTATATGCTGCTGGCAATCAAGCCCTTAATGCTCTAATAACCATATTTTCCTATTACGGTTATATGCAAATTAGACATTAATCATATATTGTTGTGAGAAAGTTCTAGAGAATTGGAGTATTCCCTGACGCCAAATTGGTACAGTAAGCAAAGTTTTGATTGCTTGTGGCTTTTTTTTTGTAAATGAAGCTACAACCCGCAAATTGCACATGGAGGATCTGGCGGTAGGGTTCCATTCAAACGTTGTTCAATTATAAGAAACCCAAAATAAAAATAAATAAATAATTAAATGGCAAATTTTAATTACAAAAAATTAAAATAAGAGTTTCATTACAAAAAATTGTCTACAAGATAGTACGATGTTCCAAAATTTTCCTTATTAGTGTAAATTGCTTGGGAAAATTTTTGGTTTGATATGATTTGATTTAAAATCACCATCGTAGGCAAATGAAATTTTGTATAATTTTTTTTTCCCGGCGTTGAAAAAATTTATTTTTAATATTAAAACATACAGAATATGAAGGATTTCTGGCTATGGCGATTACAAGTCTCTGTCAGTTGAGCCTATTCTTCAGTAGTCTCCAAAACGTGCCTACTACGTTTGTATCACAATTGCCATGTAAAAGGTTATTCAGCGGTGCTATGATTATTTTTTTTTTAATTTTTATTTTAATTTTTTAAAAATGGAAATGGAGGACCACATTTTTTTTTGGTAGGCTTCTCAGTGTAACAAGATGTATACTGTGTGTGCTTTTATTGATTGATTCAAGAATGTGTAGACACACTACAAAATTATCTCAACAATCTTTTTTTGTGGCAAGTTCTTCAATTTGATAATTAAGTTTTTTTTTTCTTTCTCATTTTTGTTTAAAATGCTAATCTGATACGATAGTTTGTACGTGCTGCGACTTTATAAAATAAAATATTAATATTTTCTGCAATAACATAACAATTACATGGTCATTAGCATAGCGACAAATAGTGAATGAGAAATATATATTAAAATTTCTCCAAATTTGGTAAAACTTCTTATTTGGTTAAATTTTTACGGAATCAATAATTTTAGCAATTTTTGTATGGTATCAATAATTCGAAATACGTATTATTTTCAATTCATAAAGTAATCACATTAGGTACTTTAATTCTTACCCTATTATCCAAAACAATTTGTTATTAATTAGCAAGTGATCGACACCACTATTAATAGACACGTGGTGCCACGTGTCAGGGGACCCACTCATGCACATGGGACAAGTGGAATGCACATAGAGCAAAAGGCACATTTCAACCCTGGCTATCTAGTTTTTCTTCTACCCGATCAAGAACTAACAAGTGGAATGCAATCTTGGTGCTACCCTAATTATGCTTTCCTTGCAAGACAGCTGCGCAAAGCAACAAAGGGACAACTTCAACCTAAAAGTTTATGCCTGATTTTGAAGCAAAGGTCACATAATCAAACTTTGTAGGCGTCTCAACCTAATCACACACACACACACACACACACACACACACACACTATAATGTGTGTCTTTAACTTCATCATAAAACTCACATGCATCCATGTGAGTCATCGACCAAAGAAAGCCATATTTTCTGGTAAGTTACCAGATATGTTGCCTGCTGGCAGCATTGTGAGCATTAGTGATTCATTGGTATCTGCTGAAAGAAATTATCTTAAAATACTTGGCGCACAATCTTACCGACCAAATCTGTCATTATGTCGCCTCTATGGGAAAAATTACTCATCCAACAAAGCTGGCTCAGGAAGAAGCATTCTATATTGGTCGGATTTTCTCGTTGAAAGCTCGAGTTCGGATCCCACCCACAATTGATTATTAGTAGCAATTCTACATTTTGATGCTTTACTCGCAGAGTTGCAAAGGATCATTAACTTCAATCTCGTGCAATTAGAGTTCTTTAAGATGTATAACTATTAAGGGAGTAATGTGCGATGTCAGGATTTTGAAATATTTTACGTAGAAAGAGGTCATACTCAATGCATAAATTAAATTCTCCCTGAAATCAGGCATACGCAACATTACCCTTATTTTTTTACTAAAATAATTATTTTTCTCGTGACTTTTATCCGTAGCCAAACTTTTAATAAGTGGAAGCACGACCTTCTTTTGGAACATCTTACTTACCTTCCACATTTTTTCATGTTACCAAAAAAGGAAGAAAAGAAGAGATAATAGTTGACGATTTGCAATTGTAACATTTTCCAACCAAAACAAAGAAAAACGAAACTCGCTTTCTATAGCTCGTTGAAGTTTTGATTGAGGCATATATTAATATATATGTAAACAATTTGTTAATTTTGGATTATTATTTGAATATGACAACTCAATTTTCACATGGCACCTTTGATATTAAGTGCCCTAGTTAGTTGTATATATAATGATTGGCTGGAGGATCATACACACAAGAGAGGGATGTTTTCAACATATTCTCAAAAAATTAGATGGTCCTAATAATTGTATGGTGTTGTAAGATTTAGACTGAAAACAATTTAAGTATAAAGTACCAATTATATTTATACACAATTTGCTTTTAGCTCATAATACAAAATATATAACAGAACGATGATGTTTTGTAAGATAAAGACATAAACAGATAAAAAAATGCTATTTTGTTAAAAATATTGATACTGTTGGATAAATCACATTTTATTTAGTGTGGTTTTTAATATACAATATGCTGAGAAAAAAATATGAGAAAATAAAATTTGAAGTTATGGATTGCAGAAAAATAATATGTAAAATTCTTAAATAATGGGCATGCAAAATGGGACATGGGGTATGTTAAAGTTAAAGGGTAAATAAAATAAAATGCAGGCGGCTACACACCCATTTCTGAATTTGAAAAGTTTTTTAGGTATTGCTGGATTGTTGGGCTTATTAGTGCAAACTAGGGCCCATGCTGTTGGGCCCATTAGGTAGAGGACAAAATAGAAATCAATTTTGTTGGAAGTTAGTGAATGTGGAAGTCGTGGCGAAAAACTGTACTAACAAACAAACATGCCACCACCATTCTTGGTCCCCTTAGATTCAAAAAGTTGGTCTCTATTATTTATATTTAGTTAATATTCAATTATAATCATTCACACGTTAGGATATTATTTTATCATTTAAATTTATCTATTTTTAGAGCATTACACATAAATATTTATAGGTATTAAAAAATATATACGAGTGTAGAATCTCACTTGCATAATCCAAAATTGAATGGCTAAATATCCAATCATTTTTTACCTGTTATTTTTGTTTCCAATTCATGAGTATTTGTGTTATTCGTAATTTTTAATTAATTTTTTAAAAATAATTCGAGAATTTCATTAAACATCTGTTATCCAAATTACTAATCAAGGTAAATTCCTTAATTATTCACTCCCAAATCTCAATTTTTTATACTATTTTCTCTCTTTTTGCATAATATTTAGTTCCTTACATACTAATATGAACCATATGATTGACGTTGTAATTTTATGTATTTCACTATATTAATGAAAGATGGTTTACAACTCTTTTATTAGTTATATATCGATTTAATTTTACTAGAAAGTGCTCAAGCTTTCATTAAAATTATTTCACTTCTTACTATATTAATTTTTAAAATATAGTAGGAAATCTCATATAATAAAAGGAGACAAAACTCTGCACCAATAATCTCATAAATAGGCAAAAAATTCTAATAAAAATTCACTTAATTAAATAAGATAGCTAATAACTCCGCACATTGAATGCGAGAAGTTAAAACCTAAAATCTCTTAAAAATAAAAATTTTAAATAATTCAGTTTTAACTCAAGGCTAAGACCTCATTAGGAGATATCATTCCAGTTTGAACCATTACTTACATTTAAAAGAACGTTTGTCACAAAATAGCTCTTAATTTTAATTTGAATCACCTTGTCCTCTAATTAAATTATCACTTACACAGAATATCTCTAATGATAGAAGCCTAAATTGAATTAGAACAAGGGTGTAGATCCTATGAATTCTTGATATATATAACTCTTACAAAATAATATTTTCTATGTTTCAAAATTATAATATTTTTCAATTTTATCGAATTAAATTTGAGAATTCTAAAATTTAAATTATTCTCATTCTAATATTTTTTTATTCCACAAAAAATTCATTTCTCAATGACACAATGTTAATATCTTTAAGTTAAATATCACAAATTTACTATTATGTCACCACTATTAACTAAAAAATCAACACATTTAGAGATAAACATGAAATAAAATTATATTTGTAAATTTTTAAAATGAAATGATTTTTTTTTCTCTGTGGAAAGGAGAGACTAATCATGTTTAGGAAAGGAGCGAACATGTCCAAATCAATACAACCCAACGCGGGTTACGGTGGGAACTGAGGCCATTCTCAACTAGCCGTTTTCTCTACTCCAACCGGTGACAAGTGTGCCGCCACGACTCCAGCCTCTGTCAGTTTTCAGATCGAAATGACATCCGCTGATGCCGATGTGGCGTCGCTGTTAATGGATTCTTGCTACCTAGCTGGCTAGGGTTTGTGAATCTAAATTAGTGTGGAATGATTTAGATTAAGGACCACCAATGAAGTCATATACTTCCATGTGACTTCCATTAAGAGTCTAAGACAAAGACACTCTCTTTTTCTAGGTAATTTTTCTTGTTGCATGTGATGGATTTACTCAAGTTACTGCAAGGCGATCTCTTTTTTTTTTGTATGTGTGTGTGTGTGTGTGTGTGTGTGTGTGTGTGTGTTTAATTTTGCTTCAAAGTGTGGTCCAATCTACTGGCTAAGTTGGTAGGAGGCTGCCTTCGTGAGAGACACAATAAGATTGGCTTCTCATGAAAGAATATATTCTGTAGATTAGCAGAAAAGCATAAATGCTCATATCATCTTCCAACTATTTTTTATTTTTTATTTTTTTCGCACTATATTGCCTATTGGGTACGTGTAATGTGGAGGTAAACCATCTTTTGGCATCTATATAATTAGGTTTGAATTTGGATTCCGTGAGTAAGTCGCCATCGGTCATAGTCGCCATCGTTCATTGTCGATCTTGTAGGAAATATTGCACTTAGTGTATCTTGGTAGATCTTACTAAACTCAGAGTGCAACGTAAGTACAATTTTAAGTTTATTTGTTTATTTTTTATTAAAGTTGAATTTAAGCTAAAAGTTTTATTCTTTGAACTTGTACTTAATCTATTAAATAAGGTTGTTTTGTTGTGTTTAAATTTCATTGCTAGAGTCTGACTGAAATTGGGATGGGTTTGGTGGACCAATCCTCAAGTCAGTCCGAAGAGCATACCTAGCCCTACTAGGACTCATTAAGCGGATGACTGGGATACTCATGGATATCTCCCTAGATCGAAGCCCATAATCTCAGGATGTTTTCTCTAAAAGAGGTTATGGTTAGGGAAATCGACTCCAAGAAAGAGCTTAAAGAAATGTGGCTAGCTAAGAGATTCCCTAACTTGGAGAACAAGCTAGGGACAACCCTATATAAACCCTACCCCATATGAAGGTTGATTAAGTCACATAAGCTATATAATATACTTTGGAACCCTAGTATTCTTTATTGTTGCCTTGATATTCCTTTTATATAGTTTATTTTGTTATTATCAAAGGGTGAAAACTGTGAGAAACACCTTTGTTACCTTTGAATAGGTGAACTTAGAAGGAAAAATTTCCAAGGATCAAGGTGATTAGGGTACAAACAAGATTTTGGCATCAATATCCATAATCCTTAAACGCTCTATAAGTTACTATAAAACAAACACTTATAGCATATAATTGCTTATATGATGTTGCTAAATATCAAAACTCATTGATGGAGATCATCTCAAATTAGGATTAGGGTTTTCACCCTAGCCTTATGAGGACAATGTGGCATCCTACGTGGCAGCTCATCCGATCGGCCATTCTCAAGGCTCGGTGACCATCTTCGCCCAAAAGAGGATCGGTCCCGACTCTCGGCCTCCAGAAGGTTCAAGCTCGGCCATCGGCCTCCGAAAGGTCTTGCACCCGCTTCAGTCTGATCGGACCATCATCGTCAGGGACTTTCAAACTATGCACCTTAGGCCTATGCCTCCCCAGATAGCGGGTCTAATCGACCCCATCGATTGGACTTGACTCTGCCTGGTTTTGGTCAAGCTCCCCAAAGGCCATAAAACAAGTTCCTAGGCGGTGTCTAATTAGCCGCCTAACATCTGCATTCCAGTTAATTCAAAAGAGGCGTGTCATACCTACTGTCAATTTAAAACAGACGCACCATGCATACTTTATTGGGCTGCGGGTCACGGTCAACTCTACATATACAGCCTCATTTGCACAAATGAGGGGGGCCAAAAAATTCATAAAAAAGAGCCCGGATCTAAAATTTTGCAAAATTTGGAAACTGCAGCCCATGTTTGAAAAATTGTATAAAGTACTTTACGTATGAATTTTCTATGAAACTTTTTGAAAACATAGTTGACTTAGTAAATTTTGAGTTCTTGGAATTTTATAAAAAATGGAGATCATTTGGTATTTTAATAAATTACTAGAAAGTGACTGCAGTAGCTTCCCGCAGAAACAGAGAAATATGAAATTGTGGTCAACTTTGAACAATCATAGAAAATAATGTATATATCCAAAATTCACGAATATTTTTCTGGACATACTTGGACAAGTTTAGAGTGTTTATGGAAGGTTTTAATATTTTTGAAGTTCATTTAGTATTTTAATAAAATACCTAAAATACACTGCAATAAACTCATTACATAGTGGAATTTTCTGAAACATATCCCAAATTTGAAGAGTTGTATCTTCTTCATAAGTGAACGAAATTTAATTGTTCTTGAGTTTATATGAAATTCTGAAAGTGTAATTTTTGAAAAAAATAAGTGCGTTAATAAGAGATGTACAAAACAAAAGTTATTTGTATTTGAACACTACTGACTCATTAAAAATGAAACAGTGTACTAGTTGATTAAGGTCATCAAAAGGGCTGTCACACTTAGAGGTGTATAAAGTCACTAATAAGAGACAATTTATGGATATAGGAATTTATTTTAAGGTTGGAGAAGGTTCGAAGATTAATTAGTACGAAAACGAAGTAAAACGAGATGAAGGATCGACAAGTGTATTTTTTGGAGTACTAAGTTAAATCATAGCACATGCAAGTACATCTTCTGCTCCATTTTTCACGTATAGTTTTATTGCTTCACTATGCGTAGTTTTGATTGTCATGAATGTATGAGTTGTTTCCTTGTGCATATAAGATTTCATTTAGTTTTGACAAATGTTTTGAAAAGTATTTAATATGTGCATGCTTATGAAAGGAAGATTAACAATAACCATGAGAGGTTCAGTCTAGGAAACAGACTAGACAAATGCAACATTATGCGGATTTAGTCTATAAAACAGACTGGGCGAATGAGAAATAAAACATAAAATGAGAAATTTTGAGATCTAATATTTTGCATGTATTTTCAAGAAATGATTTTATTATGAAATGTTATGAAAATGTTTTGATCAAAATTAATTTGCTTTAGCATTGAGAAAGATGTGTTTGCTGAGCATTAATCGCTCACTCTTGCTATGTTTTAATTATTTTTGTAGTTAATTAAAATGGAAAGGAGTGTCGAGAGATCTTGGACGAGGCGCGTAGCTGGGGATTTGTCCAAGCCGAGGTTTTGTAATTTTTGTATTAAATATTTTATGTAATTTATATTCATTTTCTGTTGCATCGCAACAGATTAGGGATGAAATGTACACCTTGAAAGAAGTTAATTAAGGAAATATATTTTTGACACCCTGTTTAAGTGAATAGTAGTTGAACGGAAGACCAATGTGTCACAACAATTATTGGTGGTACCCCGAATAGTTTTTCCAAAGAAGGTATACTAATTGGCCTCGGGATGACCGTAGTGCTTCATTATCCTTTTATAATTGGTAATGTGATCAAAGGGGTCCCTGATGCCATCATGTGTTCCTCAATTACTAGGGTTTTTGATCTTACTTTTGGCGACTTGTCTTTTGACTTCATCAATAAATGGGACTATCCGGTCAGAACTCTGTTGAGCAATT
>JAUMHB010110456.1:7746-28813 GCA_032359685.1 Pittosporum tobira
AGAAATCAATTAAATTTATCGTGCCAAATAAAATAATTTAAATTGTTAATGGAATAGTATGTTTTGCAACAATTATTAACATCCCGACCAATTTATTTGATCTTCGTACGAACAATTATAAATCACTTCCAGTTGCATTTTCATTATTATACTGCGACCTCGATTGCTCAGTTGTTCGTGGGTATAACACTTCCAGGTTGTTTTTTACTTGATTTTTTCCTGCCTTTGCACATTATTTGGTTATTAAGAAATATTGCATTATTATTCTATACGTTTGTGTTTGTTTAATTTAATTAATTGATATTAATGTTGGTAGACACCTTAAAATTTGAATATCTGAATACGATTTTAAGTTCTTATCAATTTGGCAAATTTGTTTTACATGTCTAAGATGTCACCAAACGCATAATTTTTCCTATATTTGGAAAGAAGACTGAGAATGATTGATTTTCTTGTTGATGTTTTGATTGATGAACAAAAAAAGCTCGTACTACTAGAAATGAAACATGTTCGATTTCACAAATAACTAAAGTCGTGTATTTTTATTTAATATCTGATCATGTTAATAATTTTGAAGGAAACCTAGCTAGAGTCATTAAAAATCTTGGAGATCTTTCATGCAATTTTGAGTTGCATCTTATAACATATAATATTTAATAAAGGACAGAAGGAATATTTTGCTAGCAAGATACTCAAAACCAAGAGGGAGAAAGAATATTTTGCTAGCAAGATCTCATTTATTTAAGTTTGATCGATCATTGCTGATAAACTACATTTTTAAAAGTAGTCTCTATGAAGACATGAAGATATCTATGAAATTCTTTCCCTATGGAAGACACATGGCCGAAAATTACATGCAATCCGTCAATGAGATCCGACAGACAACGCTATCTCAAACCCCACTTCTGAACCCTATCACAAAAGCATTGAAATAACCAAAAGAGCAAGATTCTACAGTTCACCAATTATATTGAACATTTATAGCATATAACATAATTGTGCCACCAAAGGTGATAAAACAAACCAACCTGCTTGGGCTTGATTCAGTTACACAAGCTAAAATGTATCAAATTCATACACAATACACAAAGGCTCCAACAAATAGTTGATTTTTTTAGCCCAATAAATAACTATTTGTTTTATGGTTGCTTTAAAACTTGTACGGCTAAATAAGAATTTAACAAGTGATCACTTAACTAAAGCGTCAAACACAATCTTATTTCATAATAACAAGTCAGAATGTTATAAATAAGAAACAAATTGTGAGAAGTTTAACCCCTTCAGACATCAGATATACAACAAGATAGGAACTCCGCATCCATAGGCATGAGCATAATAAGTTAACAAAAATTTACACTTGAACAATAAAATTACACAAACCACTCATTGCACCTTCAGGAAATCAAACGCACATCCTTAAAGCAGCCCAAGAAAAAAAAAAAGAGAAACTTCCCATAATAAACTCATCAGACTTAGGATTGAACGGCAATGTCCATATTCCCCTGTGCACTCTTCCTTGGTGAAACTGGCACGTTTGTCCCTCCTGTCATTTGATTGAACTCATCTTTATCTTTATAAGCAGCATTACCATTCTGGATATTAGTGTGATCCTTCATGTTTGTATTAGCAATTGTGGCCCTGTCTTTGTAATTGCCTAGACTATGACGTGTTCCTTGACCACTCGCTCCTGTCCCTTTGTCAAGACCAGATGCATCACTGCAGCTCTTCCTTCTGCCCAACTTTGGTGATTTTGCGCGAGTTGGTGGTGGCTGCCATTCACGCAAGTCAATGTTAAAAATTCTATATTCCACTTGGTAAAGATTAGTGAACCTGAAAATTTCTGGGATATGCAAATTTTGGGGGAACACTACACTTCCAGTGATATACAAGACAGAGAGCTTACTTTAAATAAAGCATGAGAAGCAGGAACTGTAAGTGTACCTTTTTCAATTCAACCTTTGGTGGTGGGCCATCATGGTAGAAGCTTGGCATCGGGTTTGCCTTAAACGTCAAACTCTTCCTTAGTTGCTTGACAGCTGCTTCTTTCTCTTCCTAATTTTTTTTTTAAAGATGGATTAAATTACAGAGGCAAAGAGAAATGTAATGAGAGACTAAGCTGATGAGAATGGAAGAGAAGAAAACTGAAAAGATAGTTATATATTAAGAGAAAAGGAAATGGTGCACCTAATTAACAATTAAATCAGCTATACATGAGAAGAAAAAAAAAATGTAATGGGCACCTTGGTCCTTGCTTCCCACTGAGTTTTCTCAGCCTCCATAGCTTGGTGTTTTTCCTCCAATTTTGTGTAGAACTTATAAATGATAAAAAGACAATGAAAAACAAGAATATATTTTCCATTATGGTTCAACTTTAGACATACAACTCGTTGAATTAGGATTTTTTTTTTTAAATTGATAAGCTGAAATTAGATGAAAAACTACCTCCTTTCGTCTCTCTGCACGTGTAGTGCACCTGAACACTGGAGCTGACGCAAAAGTTGTCCTGGGCTTAATAGTCCTTGCTAATGCAGCTGTACTTTGAATAGTTAAGAATCACTTAGCAAAGTTGGAGGAAAATAAAGAAACCCAAGGAAGACAAAAGCACAAGAATATCTGACTCGTATAGGAAAAAAGGATACGAGGAAGCAACAGAACAAGAGTCATCTTCATCAGGATGCTTCTTATTATTAGGTTGCAATGGCTTGCGAGCTACCGAGGGTGAGACTAGCTGCTAGGAAATGAGAAAAGATAAGTGGTCAACATTCAGTAATAAATTGGTATTTAATACTCCGTCAGTTCCTAAATAGAGATACGTTTCTGACATGATGATTTTTAAGAAAAACTTCTTTTTACAAATATATCCCTAACATTAGCTATAAATGTAGTAATAATGGTATGATAGTACTCAATCTACTTAGAAGTTAGATTATACTAATTGCATGTCCAGAATTTCATGTCACTTTATAGTCTCTAATTTTGGAACAGATTGATAAAGAATAATAATCTCTAATATTGGAATGAAGGGAGTATAGCATAAAATTATTGACAGGGCAACAAGTTTCAAAAATAAATGGAGGAAGAATGAATAAACTCTAATGTTGGGTTTGGTTTCAATTCCTTATGCGAAAGGAATGAAATGAAATTTTACATTGAAAAAAAGTGTTTGTGGGAATAAAATGTATTGTTAGCACTAAAATTTAAGTTGAAAATGAAAAATATGTTGGAATGGGGCGGTGAATGGTTATTCCTCATGAGAGGTGGGTTTCAATCATTTCATTCTCAACCTCATTTTCAACTTAAATTTTAGTGCCAGTTAAACATATCATTCCCACATCAACTCTCTTTCAATGTAAAATTTCATTCCATTCATTTTCTATGAAGGAATGGGAACCAAACACCACATAAGGGGCTTACTGGCTCCGTTAAGTGCAGGAGTAGACTTGGTGCTATCCACCATACAAGCCTTACAATTTTAACTCGTGCAACTGCGGACCAACCATCAACTAAATAAAACACAGGATCCGGTATTTGCTTAAATCTATGAGGGACAAAAATAAAATCAAAAGAATGAAAAGTAAGATCATAGCTTTTTAATCTAGGCCTTGGTACTGGGCGTTACGGCATTACGGCGTTACCTCATTCTGCTTCTTAGAAACTGGGGCATGCAAAGTGTTTGCCTGAGATGATTTACCCACAGAAGTAACAGTGTCAATTCCAGGCCCAGTGGGACGACTTCCATATAGAGCACGCTTTTCAGTTGCCAGAGCAAATGGTTGTGGAACAGTGTACTTCGTTTTAACACTTCCAGCAATAGATTTGGTTGCAGGTTTTTGAAATATTCCAGGCTTCTTACTATCATCCTTTGGGTTTTGGACTTCAGATTTCATCTTCTCCTCCAACAAGCCAGATTCACATTCTAAGCTTGGTGGATCTTTCTCCCCCTTCTCTTCAACTTGAAAGGCATTAGAAACCTCAACGGAATCCTCAGGAGTGCATTCCTTCAATTCACACTCCTTAGTTTTGGTATTCTCTTTTGACATATTGAGCTCTGGATCGCCGTCGACATGTTCATGTGAGTCGAGATCATCATACTGTCTGCTAGTTTCGTGACTTGAATCATGGGAATCGCCATTTGAATAAACAACGTGGTCAGGCTCCTTGACAATGTGGTCAGGCTCCTTGTCCATACAAATATCAGTAACTTCCATTCCCATTTTGCTGCACATAAGAAGCAGAATCATTACAACTACATCAAAACAGCATAAATTGGGTCCTCTATACGTACCAAATTTTACTTGATTAATTGAAAAATGGTTTCCAGGATACTTATTTCTTTAAATATTAAAGGCTTCTAACCAACCAAATGGAAAATAGCTTCATCTTGAGCATAAACAAACACAACTGGTGAAAAGGAAAAAAACATCAAAACAAGAAATGCAAAGACGGACAAAATGAAGTTTTTGCAGAGTCAGAAAATCCTACTATCTCTGGCACCATTGCCTCCTAATGTTTCAAATCTGATCGCTTATTCTCTTTACACAAGGACGCTGAGAAAACTAATCTATTCAATCAAAAGCATCCATATAGATATGGATGGACCTAGATATAAAATTTAAAATATAAACCAAAAACAAAATCATTTACCCAAACATGAATTCAAACTCCAAACCAAACGTGAAATCTTTTAGAATAAAGAAAAGACGGATATCGAAATATTCTTATGCTAGTTCTCCACCGGAGACTGCGGAATTACCAAATAGAAATACTTATGTAGTGAATCTCATAGCATCAAGGAAACCTATAAAAATACCTTTTCTTCCAGAAATAGAAGAATCACAAAGCTTGAGACAAGAATAAAAGGTGATGGCCACAGGCTACAGTGAATAGAGAGAAATCTTTATATTTTTTTCTGTAAAAGGCACACAAGGATGGTTTTGCAGACATGAAGAGACAGTCTAACTAATAAATTAGAAGAAGAAACAAGAAGAATAACAAAGAAGATAGAAGAATTACATAAGACAGAAATAAAATAAAAGGCAATCGCCAGAGTACAGTGAATAGAGATAAATATTTACATTTTTTTATATAAAAGGAAGACGAAGATGGTTTTGCAAAAATGAAGAGACAAAGAAAAGAGAAGAGCTTAAAAGACTCAAAACTGACTAAAAGGTGATGGCCACAGAATACAATGAATAAAGAGAAATCTTTACTTTTTATTTTATTTTATATAAAAGGCAAACCATGATGAATTTCCAAACATGAAGAGACACTTCAACTAATAAATTAAAAGAAGCAACAAGAAGAATCATTGTGGTTCCCAGCAATTGAAGAAGCCTGGGAAATATAAATGAGACAGAGAAATTCATAGTCTAGAGAGGATATGTGGGTATACGTTACAAACTCAAATATCCCATGTGTCGGTGTCACAATGACATACATACCAACAGACACAAAACTTATATGCACTCACTGATACATGCTGAACATACATGTCTTGGCACGTCACATTATTGCATTGTAAAAAACAAGTGTACTGTAATTTGGATTCATTGACACACAATTTATCTCTCAGTAAGTAAAGACACAGCTATAAAGAGTATTTTTGAAGTTGGTATTACTTATTTTCTTGATTGTAACACTCATGTGAGCCCTAAAATACCCTATCCCCAACCCCACCCCCTCTCATGGGAGCATCTTGTAATTGTAAATTTGAGGTGCAATCAGAAAAGGATGAATCGAATCCAATAAATGCAGCAAAGAAAACAGAAGACAACTGAGAGAACAAAAGACCAATATAAACCCTCTCTATAGCTTGATTGTTGAAAAAACTGAGAAAAAGAAAAGTAACATACTGAATACTGTGACTAAATTTCAATTTGCTCATCTCCATTCCACAAAAAGATTCCCATTTACAAATACTTTTTGCTCCACAAAAACAGACCCATTTTTCGTGATGATCGTACAAAATGACACAAAGTCCTCAAATTGAACATCACAATTTACTATCATATTGCCACCACAACAATCTAAGCAATCATTACATTAGAGGGTAGAGGTGAGTTAAAATTATACCCTTGGGTTATGTTTGGAACTCAGAAAATATGAGGAAAAGAAAAGGAGAAGAAAAATTAATATAAAACTAGTAAGAAATATCTTAACTAATGTAGATAAATTGAAATAACTACGTATCTCAAATATTTAGTATCAAGAACAATGTTAAGTTAATAGTTTGGTTGATGGTTAAAAATGGCTGGTTCAATAGGTTTTCAGGTTTTTTATTCTTTTCATTTTGATTCGTTTTCCCTCGAGTTTCCTGAGTTTCAAACAGAGCCTTACAGTTTGCAAATTTCAAAGATGAGACTTTTTTTTTTCTCAGCAAGAATATCCACGCCCAATCAATATGACAGTCAATAATTAGAAACCCAACATTGAAAACCCAACTCAAGACACAAGATTGCAAGTTCCCTTCATCTTCTTGCTAACCTTTGATTCAGAGCTTCATTTGTTTTGTTTTCAAACCAGCAGTATACACATCAACCAAACAATGACTTAACCAACATTCAAAAATGGGAAAACAAAGCATTTTCCAAATCAAAATGAAGACACCAAGACACTCAATCAAAGAGATCTGACTAAATGAACAAATTAAAGTAATTATGATGAATGAAAGCATCAACAAATCCATAGAAATGACAAAAACATGTTAGATTTCTTACGAGGTTCCGTATTGATTGCCTTTTCTGCCTTGCAGAGCTGTTCTCTAGGCTCAGTTTGTTTTTCAGTGTGTACCCGATTGTGTCTGCGACAGATATGGATTATTATATACACACGCAAATACGATGCCGTGTAATAATTTTAACGACGTTTAGAAGTTTTCAAATAGTAGGTCTTGGAAGTAGAGGGGGCGGTATTTGTAAGACTTGCCGTGACGGTGGGGTAAGACTTTCGGGGATTTTGGAGGTAAAAAAATTATGAAATATTTTGGTTTTGTCCTTTGAGTAGTTAAATTTGAATGAATGCTCATATTGTCACTTTTTTCAGAAGTTGTCTGACTTTGCATTGAAAGTGGTCCTAAATTTGGTCAAACAAGTAACAATGGATGGACCAAATAAATATTCTATATGTTTTTCTTTTTAATTTATTTATTTATTCATTTAATCTCTTCCTTTCGCCCTTGTAAAATGTAAGGTTTAATAAGTTAATTAATTACTCATCATTTTTAATTAGAGATAATTTTTTAAAAATTAAATATACCCAAAAGTGACAAATTTAAGGAGGAGAACTGTCTTGTTAAACTTAAATTTAACATTTGTTAAAATTAGTTTTTAGTCCCATGCAATACACTGGTTGATTGAGTTTTGAAAATCATCGTAGTTACATATTAAAATTTTAAATATTTTATAAAAATTATTTGTGAGTGTATTTTTAAATGTAACATTGTTGCGATTGTTATTTGTGTTTTAAAAGTCCAAAAAGTTTATATTGATTAAGGCTTGTATTAATTGAATTTATGTAGGTAATGGTTACAATTAACTGAATTTAATGTAATGATTTATACTCCATTATTCTACAAAATTTGATGTTGGTCCAAAAAAGATTCATTTGGTTGCGGTCGAACAATGCCGTACACATGTGAAAACAATTAAACGTGTTATATAACTGAAAAATTATGGTATAAAACTCTTATCAATCGGGTAAGAGTATGACTCAATACTGAATTTAATATATATAAATGACATTTTTAAAAATTTTATTATATTATTTTATAATTTAAAAATTATAAAAATATTAATTATTTTTAATTTTGAGACGGGTGAGTATTTCTTAATTCAGTATGGAACAAATTTTACAATGACTACGATGCAGTATAGACTGCTATTTTATTTATTATTTTATGTTGTTACAGCTTGCCTAAGTATGGTACTTTACAGCTTGCCTAATTAAATGTGGTACTTGTTAGATTGTCAAAGTGGACGTTAATGTATCACCAGAAAGAGGATTACAGAGAAAAGCTTCTGTTCAATCCCAATAATTATCTGGGCCCCACCCCTGTGATTACTCCTCTTAACCCTTCTGATAAAGCCTTAACACCCTCTAATTAAATACAGTACATCCTCCCCGTTTTTAATTTACCTGTTTTGCCCCCCGCTATACTGCTAATTATCTCATTAACATGGTAAATACTCACCTAAACAAGTCAAATTATGACTTGGACTGCTTATCATTATTCCAAAGAGTTGGAGGGTACTTCTGGGATTAGTAGCTCATCAGAGGGCGATTGTACTATATTTATTTTCATAGAAAATTATGAAGAAGATAATGAAGGTAACTACTAGGTTGGAGATGGACTTGGTCGGAGATGGAGAGTGGAGTGCAAGGAAGAATGTTATACATGCATATATATATATATATATATATATATATATATATATATATACACACACACACACATACATAGTAGGAAAATACCACGATTTTCGACCGTGGTACTCATAATAAATTTTTTAACTTCAATTTTAAAAAATATTTTTAAAAAGTAAATGTAT
Organism: Pittosporum tobira; assembly: GCA_032359685.1. Classification (NCBI taxonomy): domain Eukaryota; kingdom Viridiplantae; phylum Streptophyta; class Magnoliopsida; order Apiales; family Pittosporaceae; genus Pittosporum; species Pittosporum tobira. The sequence goes on from JAUMHB010110456.1 coordinate 16,293, forward strand.
AAATAAATAATCTAATAATTTATGACCAACATTTTATGTAATATTATTAAGTTACATAAAGTTCTAAATACCTATTTTTAAATTTTAGTTTTAGTAATGTGAAAAAAAAAAGTAAGTAAAAAAAGACTCATTTTGTGGAATGAAAGAAATTGAGAAGAAAAAGAGTAAAAAGAAAAAGGTAATAATTAGGGGAAAAATAAATAAAAGACCTTTAAGTCTCTTATGTTATTTATTATCAATACTATTAATTTAATTTAAATAAATCTATATTCATGATCTAACGTTGATATTTATTATAAACTGTATCTAGTTACATCATATCTCAGTAGAAAAAATAATAAATAAATAATTTTATCTAAATTAATATCTAATATGAACATATTATTATTACTATTAGGTGTAAAGTGAAGTAATTCTTATGAAACGCTAACAAACCACACACACACAAAGAATTTTAAAATATATCTATTCTGAAACAGAGTAATTATATAAGTAATATAATAGAAAATAAATTACTAATATTAGGTGTATAGTATAGTCTACTAAAAAACGTGTAAAGTATATTAATACTTTCTCTATTTTAAAATTTAAAATATATATGTGTTTTAAGTAAGTAAAGTTGTGAAATCATAAATTTTAAATTAATTTTATTTTAATTAATATTAAAATTAATATTATAACTATATACAAAATACTACTACGTATCATGTAGTTTATCCATTTTTACAATAAGAATATAGATATATAATGGGGTGGAGAAATGAGTCACAAAAAAAGAACAATAAAAAAGGTCAAAACACAACAAAAAAATTTCTAAAATTTGAATTTTACAATTTATTTATTTTATTTTAATTAATATCAAAATTAATATAACAAATATTAACAATTATAGTTAGTGTTGAGAAGGAAAAAAAAAAGACACTAAAAGATAAAAGAGTTATGAATCACGTCCACACTCTATTATTCCAAATTATAAATTTGAATTTAAAGTAAATTTATTTTATTTTAATTGATCTCAAAATCAATGTTATAAACTACATTTAAAATACTATTATGTTCAAATTTTAAAATTATTTGATTTTAATTAATATCAAATTAATATAAAAAATATTAATAATAATAACTGTTGAAGAATATTGAGAGAAAAAAAAAAAGACACTAAAAATAAAAAGAGTTATAAATTGCGTCCATACCTTCTCATTCCAAATTATAAATTTGAATTTAAAGTTAATTTACTTTATTTTAATTGATATCAAAGTCAATGTTATAAATTACATATAAAATACTATTACATTCAAGTTTTGAAAATTTTACAAACTTATATTATAATTTAAAATTTAAAATTTTAATTAAATTTCTTAAATTTAAAAAAAAAAAAAAAAAAAAAAAAAAAACCGTTGCGGCCAAGGCCGTGCGCATCCTGAAGATCTGTATCCTCTTTTTATAGAAAGAGGTACATATATATTGTTTGTGTGTATGTATAATTCTCTCTCTATACATGTGTAATTGTCTCTCTACATTTATGTACCCTATACTCTGTGATTTTTACAGAGTTGAATTTAGTTCTAAAATTTCTGAAAAAGATTTGAGTGTGTATATATATATATATATATATATATATATATATATCTAGAGGTTAGAGGTTAGAGGGACCCAAACTATCTCATGATTGTCATGCGTTATAATCTTCCATTTTAAGGGAATTTTCCTTGTGGGATCCATTGCCAATTAAGAGATTGTACATGCCAACAACAACATGATGTTTATTATCTATCTCCTTCTTGATGGGGGCCACACAAATTAACACTGAGAATATTATTAATAAGAAAAACAATTAAATTTACAAGTTTGTCTCATGTTCTGGTATGTTAAACTCATGAGATAATAATCAATTAACCAATTAGGTAATTAAACTATTGTAGATGGACCAAGCCTGCCCGCCTCCTTTTTTTTTTTTTTTTTTTTTTTTTTAATTTTATTTATTTATTTTTTTTTTATGAATAATTAAAGCCAAAATTGGAAGTTACCTACACAAGTTGCCTAAAGAAGAACCAACCACCAAAAGCACAAGAGAGAACATTTTCATCATTTTTAAAGGACTTTCAATTCCTCTCCCACCAGACATTGGCGGCAAGCGCATTCAAATTTTTAGTATATCATAAAGAAATAGAAAGAGGTTTGACTAACGACGTTGTAGCATTACCAAACCGAACCCCCCAATAAGAAGGATGATTTCTAATGGATACCAAGAGACGCACCAACGAATGTAATTCGAATGCGACAATCTTAATTTTAAAAAAAAAAATCAAAAAATCAAATTCTATCGAGTGCATCTTTCAATATCTCCTCCGTTCCTTTAACCATTTCCCTATTTTCCGTAACCAAAATAAATTGTAACAGTGGAATTATTAGCAGTGTACACCCTAATGGCAGCGACTGCGAGCTCAACATTATTACAGAAAAAAAAAAAAAAAGAGTAGAGAACCGTCAGAAAGTCAAAGCTAATTTCTGAAGACAACACCCAAGGAGAATAACAGAACCATCAGAAAGCCAAACGTAAGTTCTGGAGACAGGTTTTATCGCTGTCAGATTTTCAGTACTCTGATTTTTATCAGTTTCATGTTATTAATCTCTCATTTTTCTCTACAGATTCAAATTGTGCCAGGAAACATAAATTGGAGAGCCAACGACTGCCAGGACTCAATTGCTACACAGCTGACTTTTTTTTTTTCCTTTTTCTTTTTCTTTTACTAGTGTTTCATGTAACTACATCAGCAAAGAAAATACCTTTTATTTTGTAACTGCAACGTATTTCGCTTGTGAGTTGTGATAATGCACCTTTAAAATTTCAATAAATAGTTTATTCATCTTTTAAAATTTGGTGCTAAGAGACCTTCAATTCATGGACAATTTCGCAAGAGTCAGTGCTAAGACCTTGACGCCGTTTCCCATATCATCAAGGGATGAAAATTCTTCAGGCTTATGGCTATATCCTGCAAACAATAACAAGAAAATTATTATTTTGTTGTCTGAATTTGTCAGGTCACCAGAAAATTTAACATCCGCATCTGCTTAAATCTTGAGAAGTTGGTCTACAGCTACGTAAGTCTAATACGGAGCAAGTAAATCTACTAAAATTATCATTTTTAGCTTTCCAAATCTTGTAAAACTTCGCATAATTCAGAAATCGGTCAACAGGGTTAAATAGTGTCATGGTATGAGTAGCATCAGTTTTTGCAAAAGAAATGAAAGGTGTAAGCCCGTACCTTTGTAGCATGGGATAAACATCATCCCCATAGGGGATATTCTGCAAAAAAAATTAATCGTGAGAATCAGAAATTATTTGATTATTATTTTGATAAAGAGGAAATTACAGAGTATTAGTTAAAACCTTTATTTTCAATAGGCAAGCCATGTGTACGAAGCCTAAATAAAGGTCCATGGACATTTAAGTATGAATTTTCCCTCCCAAGTCCCAATTACCTGGCCATGAATAGTGAATCATGATAAGCTCTGCTGATCATCTTCTTGTATGTCAGGTTTAGCTCCAACGTTGCGGACTCCATTGCTTTAATTACTGAATCCTCGGAAAGGGCAGGTGGATCCTGGTTGACAATTTTAAACTCTGAAAGTTTGACACCACGTTTTTTTGATATGGTCAGAGCAGATTGATGACTTTTCTCAATTACGACGTTTCGTCGATTTTCATCAATGTCCCTTGTATCTGCAGCAAAAAAAAGAGTTTGGGAAAGGATTTGAGAAATTTTCCTGCTATATTGGACACGTCGCAAACAAAAGTTATCAGGTCATGCATGATTATTACGAAAACGGAAAAACTGTGCAACATGGAATACTACAAAGTAGACAAATATAACAAGGGAAATGAGCCTTTTTCAAACATTTTATATATGAACATTACCTATTTCCAAGTGTGCTTTGCTTGGAATACTGTTGATTGCTCCAGGATGCAGGTCCAAAATACCTTTGGAAAAATTTTAATTTTTTAAGTGAGGAATATGAAGGTAAGTAAGAGAAAAGGTGATCACTTTATACGATTCACAGGAAAATAGAATCTGCGACAATTTAGATATGAGATATATCCATAAATAACATACTCCTACAAAATATCATAAGGAGAAACTGAGAAAGGCTTACCAACAGTACCAACAGTGTCAATTGATCCAGATTCCAGTACATGTTTTTCCACAGCTAGTGCTAACTCTGCAGCTGCCAGACCTGCATCATTTCTGCTTCAAATATTTACATGAGGACTAGGGAATAACAAAAACAACAGAAACAAAAGCAGAAAATCAACGTTTTCAACAGGATACTTCAAAAAGACTCTAGAGCTAAATGACCAAAATACCACAGAAGGACAAAGTATACATGAATACTAAGAACATCATACAGATAGAGAGTACATAAAATGTATAAACAATTTTATGAGTTTTTATTTTTGTTTTTATTTTATAAAATCTGAAATGGAAGTCGGAAACCGAGAGTGGCCAAAGTTATGGAACTAGTGGCTCTTGATATCCTCACCTATTTGGCATTAAGACCGCGCCTGCATGACCTCCATTGCCTTCAAAATCCACTTTGATGCTTGCAGGAGCTGCAATTGCTGTCACAATGCCAATAGAAATACCTGTAATAACATACCATATAACGAGCCACTGGAATAAGTTAATGGGTTCTTATATGTTGTGTAACTAAAATGAAAACAATGTGAATATTATAATTGTCTTCCACCTTCTTCTTCCAGGATAGGACCTTGTTCTATGTGCAGCTCTATAAAAGCTGAATAACTTGTTTTCTTCAAAAACACACTGGTTAGCTCCTCTTGATCTTTTGCATAACCAGCAGATCTTGCTGCATCCAGAAATGAAATATTTTGATTATCAACTGTCCTCTTGAGGGCTTTAGTGAGTTCCTCATTCCCCGCCAATAAGCGGCTGCACATTTCAGAGAAAAAATGAGAAACCTCAATGACGATACAATATCCTCTTGATTTATCATTTCAAAGACAAACGAAAGATATAGAACAAGTGAGAGAGAAAAAAAAAATGAAAAGGTAAGATGAAACTGAAATTACAAAGATAAAAAATAGAATTCAAGAGGATTAATTTAGAAATTTGACCAACTAAGATAGTAACCCTGTAAGTTCTAGGGCTTATGGCATTGTTATTATTGGTGGTCCAGACCTTCCCAAGCAGCTTATTCCAAATCTTGTAGGCTCTTCTGAGGTGAACATAATCACCTCCAATGATTTTTTAGGTTTAAAACCAGACCTGTAACATTTCCAAACAGCAACACAGAAAAAAGAAATCAGCTGCAAGAATGAAACGGCATAACAAAAGCTACTGTTACATACTATAGGACTATATTTATTTACTAATCCATTTGGAAACTGAAAATTAATGGTCCTTTGTACTATTCTTTTCGATAGCATGTATGTGCATGATATAGAAGATTACGAATTATTTTAACAACTAAAGCCAATGAACCACGGCAACATGTTCACCTATTTTTTTACAACTGATACGATAAGAGTAGTAAACTAAAACCAGATTGGATTGAGATTGGCCATAAAACTATCCAAAATAAGAATCTTAAGACCCATAAACCTCTTCTGTAAGCTTGTCTATACTATAGTCCAGCACTCACATACCTCTTTAGTACAGTAATGGCTTCTATTGCACCTAACACGCCAACAACTCCATCATATTTCCCCGAATATGGAATAGCATCAATGTGAGAACCTGTTGCAACAGCACCTAGCTCTGGTTCATAGCCTTCCCTGCATAAGTAGCAAATGAAAGGAAGAGTGGAGAGGAATACAAGAGCAAAAACTTGTCAAGTATCAGGCAGAAAAAGTGATGTAAAGGATAATAGAATTTGACAAAAGACTTGAGTACCTCAAAGAATATATAAGGTGAGATTATACAAGTAGAAACTTAGATGGCATCAATCCCAAAAAAAAGTTAACAGATGTTAGAAAGAGCTAAAGAGTTGGGTGGTTAACTAGAATAACGAAAAACATCTAACAGTGTATAACTGCATGAAGCACAAAGAAGTCAAACTGTAAGAAGTTATTCTTGCTGAGAAAATTCAAATTTGTTTAGATTAAGACATTATATAAAGATCTCATGACTAGCAGATTACATATGAGGAAGACAGTAAAGCACAAAACGTAGTCTTAAACAGTCTATGAGCATGCAAATACCATAGGCAAGATGTCAGTACATGAGATTACATAATATCCCATAGTGTTATCTGTCTGTACTCTGTAGAATAAAATATAGTAAGATTTATGATATCAATAAAGTGTTGGTTTCTATAGTATCCCAATCATGGTTTAACAAACTAGGCCCAACACATGATATAGGCATTTGGACCTGCCTTTCACCATGGGCAATACTTAAGCAAACCATTCACCATGTAATATGTTCACAATTCAGGCTTCAGGCAGGTTGTGATTTCATGGGCCAAGAGGGAAGAGCCGACTGGAGAATGAAACCATGGGACCAAACACTACAATCACGCCAGATATTGTATATGAAGGCCACCTTTTGATGTCACCTCTCCTAGCGTTTTTGGCATTACTTAAAGAGATTTTCTGAAGCGAGATTCTCTTATGCATCGGAAATGCGCTCTGAAATAATTAGATATCTAACAGGATCAAGCCTTGTTTACAACCATTTCTTTCACATAGTGAAGAAAGTATCAATATCGATTCCTTAAGGTTGGCTAGAGAAAACGACAAGTGTAATTTTGCTTTTATTGGCTGGCTAGAGAAAATGACAAGTGTAATTTTGCTTTTATTTGTCCCATGAAGGATGCCAACTTTTAGAGTCAAAGATTTTTAATGTTGTAATAGATAATTTATCCTTCTCACATTTATCTGACAAAACAACTCCCAAAAGCACTAAAGACAGTAGTGGCTTTTCCAGAATTGATTCATAAAGCTTCAGATGGGCAAAGTAATGGGAAATTCAATAACCGTGAAATCAACAAAAGCAACATTTTTTAAGAAATCAAGGTAGCCGCAATGAAGTCTTCTTTTATCTGGAAAGAATAAAAAAGGGAAGCTCATAGGAAATATGGATAGGATTTCAATAAGAGTTCAAGAACATTAATTAGAAATAGTTTGCAGAGATCCAAGTACCATCAATTAGGGCTGAACCAAATAAAATAAAGGAGTCATGAACAGTAATACGAATTAAGGTAAAGGAAATTGAACATAATCTCCAGTCTGAAAGCTGTTAACTAAGAGTCAAACCGTAAAAACTTGAACTTACCACCGACCAAAAATATTCCCAACAGCATCTTCTCGGACAGAGAGACCAGCAAGGCCCATCAAGTTTTTGACGTACCTGCATTTTGAAGTGTCAAATGGATGATGTAAGGACACAATTAAGCAATCCAATGTTCAGAGAAGTGTAAGTTTATTTCCAGTAACTCAATTCCAGTGATACATAAAAATTATAATCAAATTGTTCCCCTATCTTCTTTTTTATCAGAAACTTTATTCTGTCAGGTAGATAGCAAATCTAGGCAAATAAAATTAAAAAATTCCCGCTGTATACCTCCTAGCTAATACATCTTTGTCGCTGTACAGGATCCTTGTTACTGATGGGGCAGGTGAATCCGAGAAAGTTGACAGCTCATCAATCTATAGAGAACCCATATATTCAATTGCTAACAGTAAGATTAACCAAAAGAAAAAAATAACAATTATTTTAAACATAATTTTCTTAATTACAACTCATCATTTTCCACGTAAATGAGCTTATTGCCCTGTTATAAGGCTGCATGCCACGGCATTCTGAGTTAAGGATACTGTATAGAATTCCATTCCTATAACACAATATGAAGGAAGTGGGGTGGGTCGGTGGGGAGAGATAAGGTTATGCAATATCATGCACTAGCACATCTAAATTCCTCTATTGAAAAGATGCATTAAGAATTTGACCAAATTCACATAAGCACTAAAAATGGATTCTCCTCAACTGGTGAAGACAATATACTCCCTCCGTTCCACAGAGATTCCCATTAACATTTTTTTTGTGTCACAAAAAGAGTTCCATCTCAATGATGATGTATAAAATGACAAGTCATCTTCAAGTTTAACATTACAGTTCACGGTCACGCAACCTCTACTAACTAAGCAATCATAATATATAAGGGTAAACAAGGATGATAATATACCGTAAAAGTTCAAAAAAATTACAAACCGAACTCTGGAGATGGAAGAATAAAGTTAAACCCCAAACCTTCTTAAAACACAATAAACCTGTCCATGTTAAACACCTAACTTACCAATTTAATAATCAAATAAAAAACCAGTCTCAAAATCGCAAGAACCAATTTCGATAACCACTTCATAAACCTCTAGGATTTGACAAACCACAGTTTAATGTATTGCTGAATACCCAGCTAAATATTTAAAATTATTATAAGCAAATGAAATTACTACTACTAGATAACCTGTTTTTGCAGGGTGTCAGAATCAACTGATAGTGAAGAGAATGAGTTGGGAAATTGGGTTTCGTGAATTGGGTACCCAGAAAAATCCTCCATGGTTTTGGTTACTGGGTCTTGTTCATCTTTCTGAGCTAAACATACAGGAGAGCTACAGAGGAAGAAGAACATGGATAGAAGAAGCGATAATTTTGCCGCCATCTCGATGATCTGTGCTTCTGGTCTCCTTTGAATCAGATATACACATGTGAATGGAATGGTGAATCTTTGTAGTATTAGGTAGTGTATCAACACTTAAAATTTTATCCTTGATAGTGGAGCTCCCGTGAAAAGGTCGAATCTTTATGAACTATTTTGGATTCTTCTTCTTTTTTAGTCTCTGGTGGAATACCAATAGATTAAACTATTCATACTTAGGATTACGTACACCGCACAACCGCACAACCGCACAACCGATCCGGGTGTGAATTTTTCTCATTTTCTATCTGTCTTTGGTTTTTAAAAATATTTTTCTTAAAGACCGTTTGTGATTTTGAAATATATAGTGAACGATCATTTACGGTTGTGCCTCTAATTGCTGCTATAATAAGTAGTATGTTATACGCATGTTTGTTTCGACTTATTAAAATTAATTATAATTTATTTTTAAAAATTAATTATTTTTAAAAATTAATTATTTTTATTAATTTAAAAAATTTATAAATTAAGTACAATTTATATTATTAATTTATTTGAAAAAATTAGTTAATAGGCATTTTTTTAACTTATAACTTATTCTAATTATAAATAAATTTTAAGTTATTCTGAAATAAGTTGTGCCAAATAGATCATATTATAACTAATGCGAATGAATTGTCCATTTTTTCATTTGTCTTTCGTACGAGTAACGTACTACTTCAAATGCTTATCTTAGCTGGACACAATGCAAGTCAATATTGTAAAATAATTTCTTTAATAATTTACAGGCTTTAAATGACATATAAAATTATAAATATTTAAAGTAATTGAATTTTTTTCATAATTTTTTCTGTATAAATAATTATATATAATAATGCTATATTTTAAAATTAATTTAGCAAATATTATTAGATATATTAACTTTATAATGTTATTGATTTATTTTTGTTTAATTAGTTAAAGGCCTTTTTTCTCTTATGTTGATTTCATTTCAATTGTGGAATTCAAGTTAAATGGATTTCATATAATTGTTGTTGGGCATCACATAAAATTTAAGAATTGAGTCCGGAATGAACTCAGATTGAGTTTAACAAATAAAATTAATAACAATGAATCGATGCAGTAAATGAGCAAAAATAGGAAGAAAACACTCGGTGTTTATCTATTTATATTAATAAATAATGATAATAATATTTCATTAACTCAGTAAATGAACTGAAATCAAAACACATTGTTTATCTATTTATATTGTATATTGAAATTGATTATTTTAATTTTATTTTTGTAAAATAAAACGAATAAGATTTGTTGATGCAATACGATAAAATATTAATTATGTGATTAAGATCGAATAAAATATAAGTGATTTAAGATTTTTATTGCTAATATTACTCTGTTCACATTAACAAATTTTACATGATAATTTTAAAAATAAAAATAAAATAATTATGAGAATATAATACAAAAATTATATTGACAAAAATAAGATTTTAAATTTAACTCTAATTATATGGATAATTTTAGTATTAAATGGCTCGTTTGATAGAAACTTAAATAACTGAAATCAAACGCTGTTGAAACTGAGTTTGCAGCTGAAGCTAAGTTTGAAAAGTTAAAATCTTATTTGATTACTATCAGCTTATGCAACTTAAGTTAAATTTTTCTTTGGTAGTAATTTCAGCGATTGCAACTGAAATGATATAAATGACTAAAAAGGACACAGAGTTATATAAAAGTTTTTACTCCATGTTATTCACGTTATAATTTTTTCAAAAATAAATTAACTAAATTAATTTAATTATAAATAATTAGATAATCATATATATATATATATTGGCTTAATGAAAGAAAATTAATAAAGAACTTGCATTAATAAACATGAAGTCTTAATCATGATCAATACATTTTCATATTTGTAAAAACATTTCAGCACTTATATTTGATTCAAATAATACTAATGATTGTTGCACAATATATCACATATGTTGTTTCGAACTTGTGCCATGTACTTGTCATATGCTGTAAGGATATTAAACACTTCACCATCAAACACTGAATTATTTTGAGATTCTAAGGTAGATGCAAATGACATTTCTCCCTCGGCTCTTCCGAAATTCTCGTCAGTGTTAGAATTTCTTCGAATAAAGTTGTAGACGACCATTGATGCAACTATAATCTTCATGTAAGAATTCAAAATTTTGTGAACAATTAATAAAATAAATTTTTTTCCTTATGATGTCCGGTAGGATTTTTCTGCATCGCTACATTTCAATAATTGAGTTAAAATAATAAAATAATGACCAAGGGCATTTTGGTTATTTTGACAATTGTTATGCTTGAGGGCATTTTAGTTATTTTGACAAAAGATATACCAAGGGCATTTTGGTCATTTTTGGTAAAAGTTGTGTCAAGGACATTTTGGTCATTTTGACCCGGAAGTTAAAAAATGTTCAAAACCATAAACCGATCAAAGATCTGGAATCAGCGCGGAAAAATAGTAACCCAAAATGCCGTCAGATTTTTAATTTAACCTAGTAAAGAGTTGACTTTTTGACCAGAGCATCGTATGGAAAAACAGACAGCGCCGTTGGAATCGCAGCGTGCCAAAACGTAGGAATAGAGTATAATATTATGTTTTTCAAATTTTGACTTTTTAAATTATTATTTAATTATTAAATTAATCGACTTGCGAATCGAGGCAAAATAGCAGTTTGAATTTTAAATTTTCAGCCAATTGACCAGCTGGGACCCACTGACGCACAGTTCCCCAAACCTTTTGTCCTTTTTCCCATTTTTCCCATTTTCTTTTTCTTTTTTTCCCCCTTTCCTTTTTTGTTCTTTCCACTTTGCCCCCCAACTTTTTTTTTGCAGATTATGCAGTTATCCAAATTGATCAACCGTCCCTTTCAAGTATCGATTTTGTTTTCTAAACGTTGTATTCAGTTTATATAACACCATTGAAGCAAACCCTAATTCACAAAAATCGCCGTACAACTCAAAAATCGAATTTTTAAGACTTTGTTCTTGTTCTTGGTGAGTCGGATTCAAAGTTGCAATTTTGGTGATGTTTAAATCAAATGGTTAATTCCCATAGTTTCCTGGGTTCCCATAGGTGGTGTTAAGGCATTAAAAACATATTTTTGGCCGAGGATTGACCCTGTTCAAGTTGGATTTTAGTCTAGCCAAAGTTCGAATTTTGATCCTAAAATCCAACGTTGTTTTGGTTGATTGTTGATTCCTTCGTGTTCCTGAGGTCATGAGGAAACTTTTGACAATTTTTACTTGATTTTTGGGGCTCAAAATGACTAAGATCGAGCTTGGGCCGGAAGTACAATCGCCGACCATGGCTGCCACTGTCATGACCGGAGAAGAAAGTATTATGCTGCCTATTTGATTGATTTTGGGTGCTGGACAGAGAGGATTGGCCATTTCACCAATAAAAATGCCATGAATCCGTGACTTCCCCATCGATGCAGTGTGCATACATGTGCGTATGGCCATTGCACGGGCCGATTGCCGACAGCCCTACGGCCGATGAACTGCTTTGCTCGTCGGAACCAAAGAAGATGAAATAGTTGACTTGGTCAACTGTTTTTTTTAAAATCATTTAATTATTTACATTATTATTATTACTATTATTTTGCTATTACTTTTGTTAAGTTCTTTATGTTATAAATATTATGTCAATAATAATATTATTATTATGCCAATTATAATGTTAAGATCATTATTAATATTACCATCATTATCATTATTATCTTATTTTTTTATATTATTATTACTACCATTTCCATTATTATTATTATTATTATTATTATTATTATTATTATTATTATTATTATTATTATTATTATTATTATTAT
>JAUMHB010110567.1:1202-11565 GCA_032359685.1 Pittosporum tobira
TTTAGTTTTTTGAGATGAGCTAATTTGATAAGGGATGATTGATTATGTATTTTAATCATGACAAAATATCAAAAAAATAACTTGGAATAAAAGTGAGTAGGTCAAAAAAAAAATTTGACTGCGTTGCAAGTTTGACTCACCCAACCCACCTAGTCGGCGGCCCAAATCCCTCTAATCGGCCGCCTAGTATCACCCAATTGTCCAACTCGAATTTTTATCCATTTAGACCTACTCGACTCCTTTTAACTCTGAGGCGACCTAGGTTGAGTTTTAAAACACTGCAAAAAACAGATTGCCTCACATCTCAATTTTCTCCTCCTCTTGGGCCTTTTACAAACTAAGCTAAAGAAAATTTCAAATGCAAGTGCTTTCATCTCTCTCTAATTTACTACTGGATTATAACTTAGAAATTGTTTTGAGATTTTAAAACTCACTACATGAATTTGAGAGAGGACTTCACTCATCACATATTGGACATCTTTTTCTCTCCACGGCAATTGAGAACTTCAGTAAAGATTAAAAGAAAATTTTTTTAAAAATGTAGCCCAAAAAATAAAAATAAAAACTGCAAAGCTCTCGTCCACGAAGTCGAGGAAGAGTACTTAGGTAATATGGATTTCTAGAGTGACCGAGAAACATATGCGTTCCAGCATCTCTATGTTCCCAAGTAACTAAGAAAATATCATTCACATGATCACATAATTGGTTTTGCGTCCATGAAAACTGGATCATTGCTTGTAGTTAGAGATGTTAAACGAGTTGAGCTCTTGGTTAAGTATAAATTTGACTCGTTAAAACTCGATAACATTAAACATTTCAAATTATTTATAAAAAAAAAAACTTAAACTCGACCTGTTAAAAAGCTCGTTTAGTTAATTTGCCTTAACAAACCAAACTCTAGCACGACAACCTCGGCTTTGCTTGTTTGACAACCCTGCCTGTAGACCGTAGTGCTAACTTACACTAGTTTGTATGGAACATAAAAAGCAGGGCAAACCCAGAAAAAGCAATGTAGAAATAGCCAATATGTAATATTAATTCGCTTAACTGAAGGCATACATTGAAAAATGACGTGCAAGCAATTTTTCCCAGATAGAAAGAGAAAACTTGTAGATAGAAGAAAGTAGGTAAATGTATGACAAGTAGTTTCGCCCAGAGAGAACCAGTGAAAAAAACAAACGTGAAACCTATAAAAGAATGCAGCACCTCAAACCCAATGCAATCTGATACTGACATGCCCTGAAACAAAGATAATTATTTCTCGCCAAATTCTTGCATTCTATTCGTTCCAAATCTCCAACAAACTAAGAATACTCTGCAAAGCCAAAACACCTTGGCATCTCTACTTCCTTAAATGAAGCACTCATTTCAGTTTCAGCCAATTAGTCAACAGGGCAGTCAATGCTCTACCCAGAGACTGGTAAACCCTTCAACTAGTACAAAAACAGGAGCAAATGCCCTTATATTCTGCAGTGCTATACATAACAGCAATGGGCAGACAACATCGTTTAACATATAATTCATTTACATCATAAAGTCGGAAGAATTTTAACCTCAAACCTGCAACATTTCCAGCTATGATGAAAAGAATGAAAAAATTACTAAACTACTACACAATAAACACAACCTGAAGATTTTTGAAACAAATGTATAAAAAAACAAGATAGCTACTCATCAGAACTCTCAATACTGCCTATTTAAGTGTCAATAATTGGTAAAGGTTTTCTGTAATCGTATTACTATCCATGCCGAAGAGTATTTCCCTTATTAGATAGAATATGTGACCGTACAAAACAATTACTACCTAATAACTTAAATGAAATTAAATTTTAGAAACAATTGCAAGTGCCTATTGCCACTTTTGTTTCTTGGTCGTGCAAATAACATTCAATGTAAGATAGATCAAAGATTCAAAAAACATATGAACTGCAGCCATCAATATCACTTGTACTTATATATGAAATGCAGTCATTATATCACTTGCACCAAATATCTTCAAGATATACACAAAATTTCTCCCTGTTCTTCATAATCCAAATTCAAACATACACAAAAAAACATATATAGGAACAGAAACATATATTGCAAGTAAATTTTTAACAATAATAGTGTAACTGAAAATATGATCAGCATAGAATGTGCTCATTTTCTTGATCACTTGTATGCAAAGGAATTCAGGGAACTTTTGAAAATCAATAGAATAAGCAGTAACTAATCTATGGTGCAAAAGACAAAACAATCATATGAAACCAAACAGACAATCTAGTGACAGAAGAACAAAGATGCAACTTAACATTGGGTCCGTATAAAATAAATTTTGATTTGGAATTCATTGTAAACTGGAACTTATAACGACATGGTTTTAGAATTGGAAACAGCTACTGTAAAATTAGAATAAAGAGGATATACATAGCTAAGCATTATCATACTGAAATTAACTTCAGAATAAATCATTATAGTATATAGGATACTAAGAGTGCACTTGTTGCTACAAACTTACCCTTCCCATACACACTTGATTTGCTACAAGCAACACATAACAGCAATAACCAAATTTTGTTGCAAATCATAATCCTTAAAAGTAAACTAATATCTTATAAGTAATGTTAAAGCAAATTAATAAATGAGGAAGCTGACAACTTGGAAGAGGTATTGACTTGAATAATAAAAAATCTATATTTAATAATAAAAAACCACTTGAGTTTTACAGCATAAGTAGCTAGCATTCCAGATTTTAAAATTTGACATTCCTCTGTGTCGAGATGCACAAAGGAAGTGAAACACACTAATCTGTCCAGAGAAGGTGCTTATAAGGCCTCTCTGCCTTCGCAATAAATCGTTAATGTTCAACTGATTGAAAACAACAATGTGAACAAGCGCCTTGATCTTAGAAGGCAACTTGGCAGCGAGGCCTTCCAGATAAGAGATGCTAAAGAAAAAACATTACTAGATTAATCAAAAATCATAAAAGCAAAATAACACTAGGACGAGAATTATACTACGTCTTTGTAAATATAAATATGTAACAAAATTATTTTCCTTGGTAAAAAAACTCCAAAAATAACAAGTATATAAGAAACTTGACTGAAGGGTAATGTGTAGAACAAATAAGTTTTTTTTTTTGGACGGAAGGGGGTAACATGTACCAATAGGACTGTGACAGAGGCAAAAATTACGAGAGTAATTATTGCCTTATCTTAGATGGATTGCTATTAAGATTTCCATTTATTGTCAGCAGTAAAGGCCAGATTCCAGCCACCAAGTTGATACGTTGCAGCACCTTAATTTGCATGTAAACCGGGTGTCTCTCCCTAGGAAGACTTCTATTCTAACAGTGCACTCATCTCACAGCATTCTTCCACCTAATCCCCAGCCCGTGTCCTCATCTTCACCCTAATTTTTCTTAATTTCTATTTAAAGCGCATCATAGATCCCCAAAAACTCAGACTGATGCACTTGTTGTATCAATCCCTTCAAATCATTTCTTAAAAGGCTCTCTCTCTTTTCCTTTCCCTTTTCAGCCCTAAAATTCAGTTTTTCCTTCCATAAAACACCTCCGTAATCATGAGAAATTTAATTGATCCAGGGTCTGAGGTTATAGCAACCGATGACATGACCAGGAGCCTCAGTGATGCTTGGCAAAGGATACGAGTTCCGGTAATTGTGCCACTTTTATATGTTGCAGTTTATATATGTGTGGCTATGTCTATAATGCTTTTTGCAGAACGGGTTTACATGACGCTTGTGATCCTAAGCGTTAAGCTGCTAGGAAAAAAAAGATATGAAGGGTACAAGTTGGAAGCCTTGAAAGAAGATCTAGAGCACAATAAAAGCTATCCCATGGTGCTGATCCAGATACCTATGTTTAACGAAAGAGAGGTACAACACTATTTTTTACCGTTATGCTCCATGTTTCTAATTATATGTATAAAGCAAGCAGTAGATGTAGAATATTCTACAAGTTGAATACTCTCACCTATTGTTTTTCATATTTAACAGAAATTTAATTTTATTTATTAAGGATAAATAGATTATCCATAAAGACTGTATTTCATGCCAAAAAGGGTTTTCACCGAAAGCAACACCAGTACTCAGATAATATATCCAGAAGAAAAGATATCAGTTGTCTTTACAATAAATAATAGTTACAACATACCACCTATAGTAAGTGAGTAACATATATGGGCAACCCCAAGCAGTTAGAAAAAGGCTTTGTTGACTTGGTTAGAGTCAAAACTCATTTTGCATATCATTAACATACTGTTTTCTTGAATGTTTTTACATTCTATGATGAATTATATTCGTTAATATTTTAGTTTTGATGTATATGTGAGCACATTTTTTTTTATTATACAATTAAAAATAATTAAAAAATATATGTGAACATATATATGTTTATAGGGAAAACGGGAGAAGAGCACAAGCTCTCTTACTAGGGAGAGCACAATTAAATAAAAGTATAAAACTATGTCCTTTTTACCTTAAAACTACGTCACCTGCAGCATTCCCCTAAGGGTTGACTATTTCCTTCCAGGATTTTGAAAGCCTCAAAACAACCCACAATAAGTTTTGCTCTCCTAAGTTAGGAAAGTTTGTGCTCCCCTCCAGCATGTCTCTCTGTGTGTGTACATAGTTAAATTTTAAATATGTGCCAAATCATTGAATCCCCATTTTATGAGCTTTGCCGAACCGCTAAATCAATTTATGGCAAATCCAAATCCTCGAACCTGAATCCTAGCTTCTTAGCTTGATAGTTATCTTAATAAGGAACCACAACCGGAGTAGTAAAAAATGACCGTCAAAATTAAATTGACACCTTGCTATATTTGGCCTACACGTATGTTATTACTTCTAATATAAAAATCAGCAGAATATGAAATACATTTTTGACATGTAGTGCAATGTTCCGTCTAAAAATTGAACTCTAGCTATCACACAAAAGCAATAAATGTTTAGCGGCGATTACTTTCCTACCACAAACACCATCCTATTGTCTGATTCCTATCAATACAAAGTTATATGACGCTCACCATAATCGCACTCAAATAGAGAGAGGGGAAGCGGGAGTTTTCCTAGCTTAACATAATTTAAGGTGACATGGTTGTGAGAGAAACCACAATGACAAAAGTCAGAGACCTAACTTATGAGAGCCTTATACAGACTATCTCATTTTGAGCTTATTCTTGTGTAGGTTTACAAGCTCTCTATTGGAGCTGTGTGCGCACTTTCATGGCCATTGGACCGTTTCATTGTTCAAGTTCTTGATGACTCAACCAATGAAGTCCTAAGGGTATCTCATTCAACTTAATCAAACTACAACTAGAAAATTTAATGAAAGGAGACAAGTATTAGTATCTCATATTTATGTGTGTGTGTGTGTGTGTGCAGACATTGGTTGAAATCAAGTGCCAAAAATGGATGCAAAAAGGGGTAAACGTGAAGTATGAGACAAGGAACAACAGAAGCGGGTACAAAGCTGGAGCTCTACGTGAAGGGCTACAGAAGCAGTACGTGACAGACTGTGAATATGTCGTGATATTTGATGCAGATTTCCAGCCTGAGGAAGATTTTCTTTGGAGAACTATTCCTTATCTTATTGAAAACCCAGAACTGGGTTTGGTTCAGGCAAGGTGGAAATTTGGTAAGACCTATGAGAATATTATAAGATGGTTAATTTAGTTGATCAAGTTATGTTTGCCTGAACCCTTACATGCATAGAAATATTAGACCATGCATGTAAGAAGTAGGGCTTAAGTCATAAAATTTGTTTGATTGGAACCAGCGAGCAATTTTTTTTTTAACATATCTCACGGTGATAATAGTGTTTTTTGTTTTATTCTTTAGTTAATGCGGATGAGTGTCTGATGACTCGGCTCCAGCAGATGTCACTAGACTATCACTTCACTGTCGAGCAAGAAGTAGGCTCCTCAACATGTCAGTTCTTTGGATTCAATGGTAAAGCCTAAGTTTCATTTTTACTCAAATATACTAAACCAGTTCAGTAGGGTAGTTAGTAAGAAACAACAGAAAGGTAATATAATTTTAAGAGTTATTCACGGTTATAATTTTAGGTACTGCCGGTGTTTGGCGGATTCAGGCGGTAAATGATGCAGGTGGGTGGAAAGATCGAACCACAGTGGAGGACATGGATCTTGCAGTCCGGGCCAGCTTAAAGGGTTGGAAGTTTCTCTTTGTGGGGGACTTACAAGTACACTCTGTTTCAACGTTCGATCTAATTCTTTCAGGCAATACCGTAAGTTCAGAAATTAAGAATTTAAAATAAATTTTTTCGTAGGTCAAGAATGAACTTCCAAGCACTTTCAAAGCTTATCGATTCCAACAGCACCGTTGGTCATGTGGTCCAGCCAATCTTTTCAGAAAAATGACCAAGGAAATCATGTTTTGCGATGTAAGATAGCTTGACCCATCATCTCCTTAGAATTAATAACTATTAGGGTGTTGTGCGAACCGAGCTTTCACTAACAAGCTCTCGGCTTGTTTAAAGCTCAATAAAAGGCTCGTTAAGATAACCGAGTTTGTTTCAAGCTCGGCTCGTTTATATTAGAGGGTGAAAATGAACCAAGCTTTCAGAAACAAGCTCGAGCTCGGCTCCTTTACACCCTAGTAACTATGAAAGTCGAAGACTTGGTAGATTCATTTATCTTCCGAAGGAAAATCACAAATGAACACCTTGCATGTCATGCAGCGGGTGTCAATTTGGAAGAAGATTCACGTCATCTACGCATTCTTCTTTGTGCGGAAGATCATTGCCCATTTGGTCACTTTTTTCTTTTACTGTGTGGTTATTCCAATATGTGTCATGGTTCCTGAAGTCCATCTCCCAAAGGCTTTGGCAGTATACCTTCCGGCAACCATTACCATTCTTAATACTGCTAGCACTCCAAGGTAATACTAGTCCAAACATAACAGTGTGGGTCTCTATATATATCATTTTATTAATAATAGTTCTATATTTTCAACAATTTCTTTAATGGCAAATTTGACATTTCACCACATTATTGTTCCAAACTACGCTGTTTTGGGCCACAGCCAGCTAGTTGTGATTGTGGGGAATAATCCATAGCAAGTACTTGATATGGACCTTATTTAATAATCTCAAAGATGGACGATCCAGGTTCTAAAATTGCTTCTATGACTCTAAAAGGAGGAAGGTACTAGATTTTTTACTTCCGGCACTCTAAGTGGAGGTAGTATCTAAAAAATTTTTAATTTGGGTAGTCCATCTTTGAGATGGACGGTGAGAGATGTGCTTGCGATGTAAAGTCCATACACCATACGATCATTCCCCTATATATATTAACATTCTCTCTTTACAATTAAAATAAATATGATAGTGATTTTAGCTATGATTCCACTTGTTCACAGATCCATGCATCTGCTTGTCTTCTGGATCCTGTTTGAGAATGTCATGTCCCTCCATCGATGTAAGGCAACATTTATTGGACTCCTAGAAGCTAGCCGAGTCAATGAATGGGTTGTGACTGAGAAGCTAGGAAACACAAACAAGCAAAAGAACACTAAAGCAGCAAATAGATTTCGATCACGAATTGGAGAAAGGTATTTTCTTCTCGTAAATGCTACTTCACTAATTTTAATTAAAAAATCTTTATCTTATTAACATTTGGTGATGTTCATAGCAAAGCACTCTCCTACCATTAACAGCGTCATTTTACCAAATAATGTAGCATACAATTCAGTAATTGTGATTTTCCAAGCAGGATTCATGTCTTGGAGCTGATTATGGGAATGTTTATGTTGCACTGTGCCATCTACAACTTGCTTTTTGGCAATGATCACTTCTTCATATATCTGCTCTTGCAATCTGGGGCTTTCTTCATAATAGGATTCGGATTTGTTGGAACGTTTGTCTCCAACTAACGAAAACCTAAAACCAAGCCACCAAGAAAGCAATAGCGAGGGTAGGCGACAAGTTCTGAGAACGGAGAACTTTATTATTAGTATCCTACTATGTGTGTGGTTAAGAGTGTCCTAAACGCGGTTATGTCTACCTAGTAAAGTACTAGTGCTTGTGTGTTTAAGATAATATTACATATTCAATAATTGCACCTTGTAATGTGTGTTAAATAAAGGCTCTAGTCTTTTGTTTATATCAATTTTCTTCTGTACTTGATATTTGTTCAATTGATAGACGAGTAATCTTATGCTCAATAAACAGATGGACTTAAAAGTGCTACGACGAGTCAGTAAATTTAGCATCATTAAATTCCAAAAAGACCATGCACAAAGAGTGAAGATGTTTTCCTGAATCCAAGCTACCCAATGGAAGAAAGCATCTACATCGGCCAAATGATACAGACGAAAAATATGATACCGAAAAGATGAATTGACAAAAAAATAAAAAGGATTTAGGCTCTTTTGATCTCAGCCAGGATTGTTAGTTTGGTTTCAAACTCCGGTTTGAATTTCGAACAGGAGGGAATATGCCACACTAATGTGCCTTGGGATCCATGTCTCAGTGTCAGGCGCCAATGAGCACATTGAATTATCCAGGTGACAAACATGAAATCCCTCACAGCCCAGGCAAAACGACACAATTATTAGGGGCACGCCTACCACGGAACTAAAAGCCCATCATGCAAGCCTCTGACCAAGAGCCCACTATGCGAAAAGCGGGAGAAATCCCATCCCCCTCTTTCCTTTCTTCGCCCCCATGTCCCTACACGGGGGCATGGCACGTAAAAAGGAGGATCCTATCAACTTGCTTCGACCCGGGATACTAAGCTAGGTTGATGAGAGAGAGAGAGAGATCTACTTAAAGATTATAGTTGCTTCACTACCAAGCGTTCTGAGTAGTTGAGGCATTCTTTTGGGGGAGACATTAGTAAATTTTTAAAGGTAATAATACTTTGAATCCGTGTAGTTCAATTTTTAACAGGACCTTGTAGTGCCTTTGCGTTCCGCATGTTTTGACAGAAATTGGCTTTTAGTTAATTTTGACCTTTATGATCAAACAAAGCTTAATATCTCTTTTATGCACAATCTGTCCCTCCATCATTTTCTAAGGCTAAAACTAATATTGTAGAGATAAAAGAGAAACTTATCCTAGTAAGAAAAGGTCACAAAACAAGTACGATTTTATTTGTATATGATCACTACAGAACTAATGCAAGTCAAAAAACAGGGAAGAGACGTGACTAAATAAAAATTCTCCTAATAAAATAATTGTAAAAAAGTACAAATATGACACCAAAATTAAATTCTAATTACTCTAATTCATCAACTTTAATCTCATACTGTTCTCCAGTTGAAAGGATTTTTACGCCAACCATACCTTTTTGCCACTCAGAGTTCCCCACCAATATCAGCCTCTCCGCATTTATCCGTGTTGCCCGTTTGAACACCCTGAAGTGAGAGATACAAACATAAATTGAAAACAGTAATTCAAAAAACATGCAGCATTGACCAGAAACTTCTTTACATCATTACATAAAAATTCTATACCACTTAAGTGGTTTGCTTTCCAAAACCAAGTCAACGCTTTGCCCTTTCCCCCTCAGTTTTGTAGCGATTGCAGCAGCTGCACCTTGAAGATCACCATCCAATGAGCAAACGATGTTCTCTACTAGGGGACTCAGTTCTGGTACTATACCTTTCTCCTTGAGCAACTAAACATTCACCAAAGGTAAAGTTAATACTCATAAAAAGAAAATCTCAGAACCGAAAACAATTCTCTTACAGATTTTTTTTAAAAAAAAGAAACACACAACAAAAATAACATATATATATATATATATAAGAGTCATTATATTAAATTAGTATACTTTTTATAGTAAGGTAGGTACTAGGTACACATTTAAAGAGAACTAAAGGTAAACAGCTTTGCTCACTTCAACAACTACAGCATCCCCAAATCCAAAACCACAGGCAGGAATGTCATCACCTCCAAAAGTAGAGAGCAATTGGTCATATCGCCCACCACCACAAATTGCTCGCAGCTTCCCTTGTCTATCAAACCCCTGTGAGAGATAGAAAACATTACTTGTGAAAGAGAAGTGGAGAAAATTGACATTATTAGCTAGTCAAGTTATGGTTAGTATACTCCCTCCGTTCCAATTTGGTTGTCCTAATTGACAAATGCATGTCCATTAAGAAACAAATATTTTCTCTAAAATACCTTTTTTACATCATTAATGTAAGAACTTATAGTGGGAGGAGAGAGAGAGTTTTATGAGGTTAAATGAATCATATTTTTAATGTTTTCTTGTTCCAATGTGCAGAGTTGGCTAATTAAATGTAGGTAGTATTGGAAAAATGTGACAAAAAATAGTATAATAAAGGAAAGAGGACAAGTAAATTGGGACAAACCAAAAAGGAAAGTAGG
>JAUMHB010110678.1:0-11563 GCA_032359685.1 Pittosporum tobira
GGTTAAAAAAAGAAAAGAGAGAAAAAGGAAAGAGGAAAAAGAAAAGGGGAAAATGGGAAAAAGACAAAAGGTCTGGGGACCTGTGCGCCAGTGGGCCCCACCTGGTCAACTTGACTGGAAATTTCAAAATTCAAATTATTGTTTCGCCTCGATTCGCAAACCGATTAATTTATTAATTAAATAATTAATTAAAAAGTCAAAATCATAAAATATAATATTATACTCTATTCTTACGTTTTGGTACGCTGCGATTCCAACGACGATATCTGTTTTTTCAAACGACGCTTCGATCAAAAAGTCAACCCGGCACTAGGTCAAATTAAAAATCCGATGGCGTTTCGATTCACTATATTTCCGCGCTGATTCCAGATCTTTGGTCATTTTATGATTTTGAACACTTTTTGACTTTTTGGTCAACATAACCAAATTGTTCTTGGGGCATAACTTTTGTCAAAATTACCAAAATACCATTCAACATAACATTTGAGAAAATAACCAAAATGCCCTTGAGCATAACATTGGTCAAAATGACTAAAATGTCCTTGAGCATAAAGTCCTATTCTAATTCAATTTTTTGTAATATAACGATGCAGAAAATAATTTCGTCAAATAATATAAAGAAAAAATTTATATTATAAATCGTTCACTAATAAATTTGGGTCCTCACAAATATTTTGAGAGATGACAAGCTAGTGAACCTGTTATAACGAATAGATTCTTCCGCAGTAACTCGAATCACCATACAGACAGCATATATACATGCTTCATCTAACAATCACGTTCCAAACGTCCCTAACGGTTGTGTATTTTTATTTTATTTTATATTGAGAGTTCATTTATTTAATATAAGCATTTTGTTCTTAATATTTTTTATGTGCATGAACAACATATTTGAATCGAATTATATTAGTGATTTTAAAATAATAAATAGAGAGAATAAATATACTTAGTGTCGATGTCCTTGATCATTAATACATTAATGCCTTGTGTCCTACTTTTTTGAAAATGCACATGAAACACGAATAATTTGAAAAAAATATTTATACAATGGATTATTAAAAAAAATAAAATATTATAAAAAGAATGAATCTAGATTAATATATATATATATATATAAGGCAGAAGTCATTCTTTGAAAAAAATTCACACATGACATTTTTGCCTTTGTGGACTAGCATATTTATATATATATAAGTCAAAGCTGAGAAAGTGTAATTCTGCTTTCTCAAGCTATCGACGTGACATTTAACCTCTTTCTTTTCTTTTTTCTTTTCTACTTTCGTAAAAACTATAAATTTTATTTTAAAACTAATTATCAACTCTCCACGTTTTAAGGAAATTTCTTTTTATCCAAATTTCCATTTCCCAATTTCATAGTTCATAGTTAAACTTTTCAAAAGAGTCTTTTCCTATCTAAACTTCTTATCTCTTTAGCCCTTTTAAATTCTCCAATACATGATAGGGTTATGTATCTCCTATTATAGAAACATGGGTAAGTTTTTGTATCATTTTAATATGTTATAGTTTTTTTATGCATTTTTTATATTACTCTTATGCTTCTGAATTCATTGATATTGTATGCATTTGACTATCACAATATAAAGCTCAAGAACATTTTTTTTTAACACAAATGAAAGTAGATTAATTTTATGAAAAAATCTAGATTGATAGAAAATATTTTTAATCCATCTTTTTGTTTCTATATTTTTTAATAATGTCTATGAATTTAAATTTATTATTTTTTATGTAATTATAATTCATGAAATTGTGTCTTCTATTATATCTCTCTTTTCTTATAAATATTATTATCTTCAATTTTTGAGAATACTGACCAAAAATTTTGTGTTTGGATGCAGAAATAAAATTGTTGGTATTACTTGATTTTTGAGACTTTAGAAATTCATTGCATTTCTTTTATTGCTACCAAAATATGTCCCTGATGCCACATAAATTTGGTCTGCGTTCTTTGGATACATCTCATTAAATTCAATATTTCAAGGTAGTATGTTTTTTAGTTTTTGAACTTTTGATCGTCCAATCTTTTATATTTTTACAATTCTTTACTTTTATTCATATTATATCGCAAAATTATATGTAGTTCTTAATTTTAATTTATATTTAAGTAATGTGTAACCCATTTTATATAAAAAGTTAAAACTCAATTAATATTTTTATTTTATTTTATAACTTTTAACTTATGTTATTATTAATAATATTTTATTTATTTATTGTACTCGGGTGCAACGCACGAATTAAGTAGTATACTATAAAAGACGGAAGCCGTTAGAACGAGTGACAGAAAGAGCCATTTCACTTTAGGTCCCCTTTTTAAGTGCAAACTAAAATGTTTCCACAAAATGGATTTATTTTATTTTATTTTTAATTTTGGTGAAATAAAATCATACTCTTCTTGAAAACGATTCCAGAACAATGAAACAACCACTTGCTCCTGTTTTATTATTATTATTATTATTATTTTTTGTCCATATCCACTTCTTCCCCTCGTTCTCATAGACTTAGAATTTGTGAGTTGGGGAGGCGTGAGACTTGTGGCAAGCATCAAACAATTTGCTTGTTTGGTGGAGCCCTGGTCTACAAAGCTCGAGTCCAATAAAATAATACATTTAATAAATTTTAATTTTAATTTTTAAATTTAATTTTAATACTAAAAATTTTAAATTAAATTTAAATTGGTGACCTCTATTCCAATATTGGACTTTTGGACATCTTTGAAAAACATGCTCCAACTTTTTAAAACTAGTTTCATGGGAGTAAATCAGTCATAGTGTTCGTTTGATAACAACGTTAAGAGATTATGACACTTAAACGCATTAAAATGTCATATTTGATAAACTATAAAAGATTAAATTTAAATTTAAAAAATTGAGTTTGTAGCTTAAATCCAACCTCGACAAAAACTTGAAATTAAATTTAAATTGTAAAATATGATTTAATAAATTACTACCGCAGCTACCAAACATGCCTATAATAACTTACAAGCTTAAGTACTAATGAGTTTTTAATGAGAGAGACTGTAAGGATAATTAAAATATTTGCATTTATGTTAGAAAAAGTTCTTTTAGAAGAGTGTTGTACATTCAAGAAAATAGAAATCAAAAATAATAGAGTCACGAGAAATCAAAAATATTTGTATTTATCTTTCGATCTTGCTTTTATTTTAACAAATATAATAGCTAAATAAATTTAAATTTTAAATATAATTATAAAATATCGTTCTATTAATAGAGACTTCTGAATCAAAAAATATAATATTCTTTAATAGAAATTAAATAAAATTAAAATGCAGGTGAAATAAATAAAATTGAGAGAGAGAGAGAGTCACGAGAATTCTCGAAATTGCATGCACAAGCAAGGAATGCGATGGTACTACTTTTTTCTTTGGCTTTTAGTGACAAATTTAATGATATATATCATCATCATACCTACTACACTTTATTCTTATTTTGGATCTTTTTGATCCAACTAGTGACAACCAAATCTATAATAATAAGCACAATTCTATCGTCACGTGACAACTACCCCCAAAACTAACAGCCCAATGATATAGTCTCCTTTGTTTTTTTTTTTTTCGTAAGTAAAAATCGACGGTTAGAATTTTAACAACATCCGTAGGTGTTTTTAAATTTTATTTATTTATTTATAATTTAAAAAGAATAGCTTAAAATTCTATTATGTTAAATGATAAAAGTATTTTTTAATTTTAATTTAAAATTAATTTCTAATAATTTTTCCCTTAATTTTTAATATAATTTTTTTCTTTAAAATTTTTATCTTGTACACACAAGCGCGTGTACTTTTGATTCTGGTATTAATAAAGTTTAATTATTGTACAAATATGTGTGTACGCGCACATTTACGTTGAATTATATAAGCCTATAAGCGGTCAATTGTTATACTAATTTATAAATGAAAGAAAAAGCCAAAAAAAAAAAAAAAGTGGGGAAAAAGCACGTTCTTTCAATCTTAGCACATCATTTTAGAGAAATGAGTTAATTATATTATTACTAATAAAACTTTAATAAGGATAAATATTAAGATTTACTTATGAGAATATTTTCAAACTACGCAAACACGTGACCATTATATTATATTATCTTTTTTTTTTTTTAAAATTATTTTATTATTTTTCCAAATGTAGAAAGAAAGTTAATTCAAAGTGGAGTTTTAAATAACAGAACTAATCTAGTATTGTCATAAAAGGATTAATGTTATACCCTCGCATTGACATAACATAATTATATAATAGTTGGCTCTATCAGCCTCATATTAAATATTTTAATTTAAAATTATTTTCAATATACGTTTTAAGAAGTTTTAAAATATAATAAAACATTATTTAAAAAAAAATAAAAAAAAAATTAAATGGGAAAGTATATATGTAACTAGCTCAAGTGTGAACACTTGATCAGAAAGAAGACTCCTATGCACATGCACCCGTAGTCAATGCAGCATCTTGAGATCCACTTCACTTCTCGATTTCTTATTTCTGTAAACATGGACATGGTCAACCCTCATGACCACTTAGTACTATTAGCATTTATTATTCTAAATTTAAAATCCAACTGCCACACCATACAACTCCAATTAGTTGGTAATCGAGAGTTAGAGTCTCTTAATGTTTTCATATTTCATCAAAGGTTAGTGATTTTTATACGTCTTTCTTATTTTTTTTTTCACATTTTTTAAGGATAAATTAATTAATTTTATAATAACATATATCAGCATAATAAAATAATTAATATTTTAATAATTTTATTTCATTTCAATAACAACATTTATAATTTTAATCAAACAATAATTATACTTGATCATTCATAAATCACCTAACATTATTTTAAATTTTCATAAAAGACTAATATAACTGCAGGTGTATGAGCTTCAACAGCCGTACAAACGAATAAACACTTAAACTTTCTCAACATTCGAAAAGGGGTTTCAAATTGCCTTTTTGATTTTTGTTTTTTTTAAAATGTTGGTTTACTTATTCCGTTTTCGACAACATATTTTTTAGATATGATTGTGACCATCTATCCAAGCTGCAGAGTGTATTAGTATTATTTTATTTTTACTAAAAAAATACTTCAAAAGAATTATTGACACTTCATTAATTAATTTATAATAGGCCAAACATGTAAAGTTGATTTAAAATTTGTACAATTATACCCTCCATAAGGTGACAACCCCACTTTAAAATTAAATTGAAATGAAATGAAAACGAATCAAAGTTCTATATATTCAATAATTACGACCGACATAAATTTGGCATAAAATCAAACATATAATTTTCAAGAGTAGATAAAATATCCAAGTTTTAGAAAACAAAATTCTTAAATTTGTGTTTGAACATGGCAACATTGTGCCCACATTATCTCGGGCACAATTTGTTTCTGCTTTTCAGATGCAGCTTATAACTTTTTTTTTTTAAAATAAAATTTGGTCACTTAATTTTAAATAATTTGAAAGAGAAAATTAGCTGCTTAAAATCAAGCCGTTTAAATAACCTGTAATTGGTCAATTCTCCCTGAATTTTCTCTCATGCTCATTAATTATTTAACCAATTAACGCGGTGCTAATCAGTCATAATAAATGTATAAAGTGCCATTAAAAACCGGCCTAAGCAAACCAAAGCTGCAGAGAAACACAGGGAAGAAACAAAGAATCAAAAACCAGCCTACCCGCCTACCCCCATTACCATTCCTACAATCCACACACAGAAACACAGAAACAGACACGGAGAGACACACCAGCCTACCCCATTATCATTCGCACGATCCACACGCGCGCGCGCACACATATCGATCGAGAAAGAGTGAGAAATCAATTGTAAGGGAGATTTGTATAAATGGGTAGCGGTGACTTAGTTTAGAAAGACATATTTGTGGGTTTAGAGAGAGAGAGAGATGCAGAAGAGGAGATGGAGGAAGTTGGGACTGATAAGGAAGTTGCTAACGTGTGCTATATGTTCAATAGCACTGCTGGCTCTGCTATCTGCCCATTTACACAATTTCCCTCACTCTCAGGTGCCCAGCCTCTTTGAGCCTTACAAGCTCCGCAAGGTGATTCTTATTTTCTTCATTTGGAATCTTATTATTGTATAGAGTTCTTCGAGCCCTTTAATTAGGATTTTTTAAATAAATTTTTTTTTTTTTATGGTTTTTGGAATTACTGTGATTTTCAGGACTTTTAATATTGTAGCTGATATTCTGTTTGGGTATTGGTTGGATCTATCCCCCAACTATTTTTCACCAGTTTAAACTAAAGATTTCATTTTTATGAGGTCAAATATTATTTCGTAAAGGACCTTGTTATTTAAATATGTTTATTAATTAAAGTTTCCATCTTTGGCTTTTTTGCATGTCAGTATGGGATGGATATGTGCATTTTCTCTTTTGCTTGGATGATTGTGTAGTTTGAACTTAATGTGTTGTGTTATCTATAAAGGAATTCTATGTTTTTTCTAAATTCAAATGGGGGTTCAGTTTTCCCTTTGTTATTTGTTGGAGTTGGGGAATTTGAAATGAGAGTATCACTAATCTGGAGTTGCTTAATTTTGTAGCAACACGATAGTGGATATCAAAGGCTGAGCACAGAGCGAATATGGACGCAAATTCTCACGCCACCCCATTTGCCGAAAGTTCCTCTCCCTGATCGCAAGGTTTTTGGCTTCTCTCCATATACTCCCTCAGTTCCAGAAACAGAAGAAAATAGAGATACATTTTGACTTTTTAAGTCAATTCTGAAGATCCTAAAAGTTGAAAATAATGTGGTTCATGTAATTTTACTCAATAGAATCACGAATATTTGTAAACTACTTAACAAGTGCTACAAATTACAATTTTTCGTTTTCAAAACTTGAATGAGTCGTATCAACTTCAAATTTGTGGATATCACAAATTCTTTGTAATGTCAAAATGAATCTATTTTCTCTGTTACAGAGGGAGAACCTATTCTCTTTAAGTTTGTTTGATATTTTCCATTACCAATGGCTGTCAAGAAGTTGCTTGTTGTACTTATCCACAAACAATAATAATAATAATGAAAAATAATAAATGAAAGAAAATAAGGTTGGGTTTAAATCCTGATCAAGTAGGCGGGAGGTTTTGAGTGACGTATATATAGGTGTATACATTTGATACAAATTAGTCATGCATCTTTCATGTTTTCACTCCTTTAGACTTGACAGTTGGATGGCGAAAGTGGATCATCGGATATTGACAAGTTGTGGAAGCCGCCTCCAAATCGAGACTACGTGCCATGTGTCAAGCCAAGTTCAAATTACACCTGTAAGAGATTAATTAATTTGCTTCCAGTGTTTATATATGGTTCCTTTCTGCACTTAATTTAAATTATTATTATGGTTGCTTCAGCTTATGGAGAGTCTCGAGGTTACCTGCTGGTACATACAAATGGTGGGCTTAACCAGATGCGTGCTGGGGTCAGCAATTTATTTCTCTATAACTCAGCTACAAAATTGTTACCGATGATTGACTAATATTTTTGTTTCTTTGAAAACTTCTATTCTAGTAAATTTCTGAAACTTTATATATTGCTTTGGTTAAGTGCTTATCATCAGTGGGAACTGCAAGGATACCCAATTTGGCTGAGATGTGGAAGCCAATTCAGGCCTAAATTTTTTATGAAAAATTATTGGCTTTTGAAGCCAAAATAAGCTGTTTTTGTTGTTGGAGTTATTTTGGATTTTTTGATTGGTAACATAATATATTTATTTTTATCCAAGAATTGTTGTTCCTTACTCAACATACTGATGGAAAGAAGGAAATATATAATCTTCTTCTTCCACAATGAGATGGACACAGTCTTGTGGTGATGTTGACACAGTCTTGTGGTGATGTTGAAGTTACTTATGTGCACAGTTTAATAAGAGTTCAGCCAAGAAAAATCATTACGACTTTTTTCTGATTTAGTTCTTTACTTTTGTAATAAACGTCATTAAGTTAATCAGATGGTAGTTAATATTGATGGGGCATTATTAATTGTAATCATGTTTGACTTGCAGATATGTGATATGGTGGCTGTTGCTCGAATCATAAACGCTACGCTTGTAACTCCTGAACTTGATAAACGCTCGTTTTGGCAGGACTCTAGGTACGGTCGTTGTTTGTTGTTGTTCATTATTGTTTCTGTTTTCATTTATTCAAATTTCCACATGCTTATGGTTGAAGTTTCTATTATTTGTTTGACCTGCAGCAACTTTTCTGATGTATTTGACGAGGAGTACTTCATTAACTCTTTGGCTAATGATGTAAAGATCATTAAAAAGCTTCCCAAAGAACTAGCAACTGCTACAAGAGCAGTCAAGCATTTCCGAAGCTGGTCAGGTATAGATTACTACGAAACTGAGATAGCAAGCATGTGGGAAGATTATCAGGTATATATTTATTGGATATATATACTTTTGTGCTTACTTAAAATAAAATATTCCTATTGTGACAAATTGATTTTGCGCATCTTTTGTTAGGTTATTCGAGCAGCTAAATCCGATTCTCGACTAGCAAATAATAACCTTCCTCCAGATATTCAGAAGTTACGTTGCCGTGCTTGTTATGAAGCACTCCGCTTTGCACCCCAAATTGAAGCGACGGGAAAAGTAAATTTTGGTTCAAAAGCTAGTTAATACTATCTACATTTGCTATAACTTTCTTGTGGCCAATAAATCCACATTATTGAAGTAATTTTCTTTTGATTTTGTAGTTATTGGTGGATCGAATGAAGGCCTACGGTCCTTACATTGCTTTGCATTTACGGTATGAAAAAGACATGCTTGCATTTAGTGGATGCACCCACGATTTATCGCCGGCCGAAGCCGATGAACTACGCACAATCCGGTAGAATATGCCTCTATGGATGATGCTATAATATATATTATATTCAAATTTAAATTGCCCATAATGACATTTTCTATTTCAATTTTGGTTCTAAAAATGTAGAGAAAACACATCGTATTGGAAAGTCAAAGACATTGATTCAACTGAACAGAGACTCAAAGGGTATTGTCCGTTAACCCCCAAGGAAGTTGGAATGTTCCTCACAGCTCTTGGATTCCCATCAGGGACCCCTATTTACATAGCTGCCGGGGAAATATATGGTGGTGATACTCGTATGGCTGGCCTACAGTCACGCTATCCCATATTAATGAACAAGGTATGGAATATATGGACTGGTATCACTTTTAATTGCTATTTTAGCATGTCATCTTCAGCTAAATTTCTATATATATCGACTATATCATTGTGTAACTAGGTTGTATGTAAATGAAAGGCTTATACAACTAATATTGGCTAAAACTCCACAATTGATCACTGACAAGTCATCTTTACGATGTCGATGGATGTTTACAGATGGGTTTACTGCAAAGTGCTTCATAGCCAGCACTTATAAGATCAATACATAGTTACTGCTGGCTATGGAGCGCTTTGCAGTTAACTCATCTGTAGTCGTCTATCGACTCTGTAAACGGTTAACATCAAAATATGTCGTCTACTACACTTTTGGACTTATGTTTCATCAACCATTAAGTGCAGCGTAATCAGGATTACTGTGTGTCATCCGCTACACTTTCTTGTGTGTCATCTGCTACACTTTCTAATTGGCAGTTGATCTCCCACATGTGAAGCACGAGCGCACAAAAGTTAAAATATATTTAAAATTATGATCATCCACAATTTGGATGAATGACTATTGATGGGTTGGTTGCAAAGTGATCCATAGTCGGTGTTGGCAATGGATTGGTTCCCATAAACGTATACATGTATGTATATGATGTCTATGTATATGTATAGGGATCGATCCATAGCCAGCGCCGACTATGAAATATTTTGCAATAAATCCATCTCTAAACAACCATCGATATCATAAACAATAAGGATCAAAGAATGTCGTGTGCTACACTTTTTGACTTGTGTCACATCAGTCACTAAGTGTAGCATTTTGTAAATGATCAAGATCATTTTATGTCATTCTCTACAGTTTTTGACTAAGTTCTTCAGCCACAAAGTTTCGCACAATACTTAAAATCCGTACCATCCACAATTTGGATGTGATGGGTTGGTTGCAAAGTGCTCCATAGTTATCGTTGGTTATGGATCGCTATGTGTGTGTGTCTATATATATACTCCCTCCATCCCATTAAAATTGCAACACTTTCTTTTTTTGGACATCCCATTAAAATTGCAACATTATCTTTTTGGAAAGTTTAATAATGTAAATAGTCTAAATTACCCTTACTTTATCAAATATGCCCACCACTTCATTTATTACTCCAACATTATGGTCCATCACTTCATTTACTACTTTAACATTACGGCCCACCACTTCAATCACTATTACACTATTTAAAACTATAATATCAATACTATACCCCATCATTTTAACTACTACTTCACTATCTAAATTATAATATTATTAAGGATAATTTAGACAATTTACTCATAATCAAACACATTTTTTAACATCCGTAAAAATTCAAATGGTTGCGATTTTTGTAGGACGGAGGGAGAGTGTATGTGTGTGTGATCATCCATTGATATTGTAAAATGATCTATTGTTCATTACACTTTCTGACCTATGTTGCATCAGCCACTAAGGTGTAGCGTAATGTAAACCATTAGGATCACTGTATCTCTTCCGCTACCCATTTTAACAGACAGTTCATCTACCACAAAGTGTAGCACGTTACTTAAAATCCTGACAATCCACAATCTGTATGGAGAATTATTGATGGGTTGGTTGCAAGTGCTCCATAGCCAGTGCTGACTATGGATCAGTCCACATATATATATGCCTACATATAACAGTGTATATATATATATATATATATATATATATATATATATGGGGATCGATTCATAGCCAGCGCTGGCAATGATCAAAACTTTTGCCCTACACATCATCTTACATTGTCCATCTCAATCTTGGAACACTTATATTTTACCCGGCGAAATAATCTCAGCCCAACTTGTCTCTTTCTTTTGTCAGTGTTTAAAGTGAAAATATCATTCGTTATATGGTCTAAATATCATTTGAAAGATCTTGAAAATACCTTAAAACAACGTGTGTTGTTACATGTTTAGATGCCATTTAAATGTCACATAGTCAAATAGAAATTTCGTACATGCGCGGGCGTATATGTATGTGTGTGTGTATGTATGTCAACAATGGCCTACTTCAACGCGTTAAACTTTTGAGTTTTTTCAAAATTGAGCTGCTTCTAAACATATCAATAATGCCTACTGTTTTGAAGATCTTCTTAAAGCTTTTAAATGATACATCGATTGATAATTTTGGATTTATAAATAAATTATGAAATTTTTAAAATTGAAAGAAGGAAAAGAACAAGTTGGCGCACGAGAGAATTCTGCAAAAATGAACACGCTTTGGTGAGACAATGAGTGTTTTATCATTTTTAAAATTTTCAAGATTGAGATGGCTGGTATATAATGGTTTGCTGAAAATTGGGTTACAGACAATGCTGGCTATGAATCAGCAGAAGAACAACCGCGCGGGGGGGGGGGGGGGGGGGGGG
>JAUMHB010110678.1:11573-28797 GCA_032359685.1 Pittosporum tobira
AGCCCCCCCCCCCCCCCCCCCCCCCCCACAACACACAACACACATTTGCATTCATCTCCATCATCCAAATCTGTTTGCATTGTAGACCAATTCTGATGCTCTTAATGTTACCTTGACCTTGGTTCGATTCTCTGAGTTACACAGAATGAAAACATCAATCTCCGTGGTAAGGATTGCTTAGTTGGTATGGAATATGTTTATCCGGGACATGGTACGGTGAGTGTAGCATTTAAAATATATATATAACTAAGCTATCTAGTTGAGTTGTTTCTAAGTGTGGCATGTTTTTTCTGTAGAAATTACATAATAAACTTATCTAATTTTTTGGAAACTATTATGTGAACAATGACAAATATTAGCATCCTAAACTAATATAGTTTGTGGCAGAGTTACCAGAATATGGTAACATTGTAGCGATTTGTGCTTTTGTACTAATGTTCCAAAACATGGTACAATTCCATTCCAGTATGCCAAATTTAGATTCTAGTATTCGTATATCCATACACTATTAATTGACAATGCTAATTTTCTTCATTTGCATCTAATAAATTCCAAAAAAGTTAGATAAATTATTTATTATCTTGAAATCTCTAAACAACATGCCACAGTTTAGAAATAACTCAATTAGTTTAACTATATCTTTTGAAAATTCTACCCTTACCTAGCAATCTAGCATACTGTGTTCCAGATGAATGTATTCCCTACCAACTAAGTGATCCGAGGCCTACCCCTACTGCACCCCGTACTTTGGGAAGTGACGTTTTCCATGTTAGTTGTACGTACCCGCATTGAACCGCAATCCAAGTAAATTGACCTAGCGATATTACGGGAAATAGGAAAAAGAATATTCGGATTGGCAAATTTAGCGTTTTGGAATCAAACTGTACCATGTTTTGGAATATTGTCAGTAATTTGCGTCCATGTGGGCGTATTCTGGTAACTCTGTCTTATTATATATGACACATGGGTCACCCCTGCATTTCTTATGTGATACTCTACACTTTACCATCTTTGCACTCTAAAGTTTAACTGTCCCTTGTGCCAAAACAAATAATAAAACAAGTTTAATGAGGTAAATTAATTTCAAACTAGTTGATGTAGCAACCTTATATTGGACACACCACTAAAAATGCAAGGATTGGACACACCACTAAAAATGCAAGGTTTCATCAGAATTTCGCTATGGAATTGAGCTAATTCTGTAGTTGTGGTTCTTCCATAGTTGTGTGTTCTTTTTGAGGTTGGGATGCATCATCTCCTCTAGTGTAATAACTAGTCAGAATATTGTTTGCTTTATTTCTTTTTAATACGCATTTATCTTCTATTTATGATTCCAAATTGACTCACATTATGGCTCTCGTTTTGAAGGAAAAGCTGGCCACAGTTGATGAGCTTGAAGCTTTTAATAATCATGCATCTCAAATGGCGGCACTGGACTACATTGTATCAGTTGAGAGTGACGTTTTTATTCCTTCGTACTCTGGAAACATGGCAAGGGCAGTTGAGGGTCATCGTCGCTTCCTTGGACATAGGAAAACAATTTCTCCCGATAGGTAATAATGCATCTCATTTATTTATATAGCATTTTCAATATGTTTAGAACTCAAATTTATCTGAACTCCAAATGTTAAAGGTGGCTTTTTTTTGCTATATCTCCCATTCATCTAGGAAATCCCTTGTTCGGCTTTTTGACAAAGTTGAGCAGGGAACAATGAAAGACGGCAAAAGTCTGTCAACTCGAATTATTGAGATTCACAAGAGACGGTATGTGAATGGGTTAAGTCTTTTGGTTTTTGTTTGTCAGAGTGTTTCTTTCACTGTCGTATAAAATAACACGATTGTCTCAAGTTCACTAGCACAATCTTTGACATCAGTAATTAACCACAACACTTATTTTGTCCAGAGTAAAACTGGAAGGAAAGTATATCCTTAATATTTGAGGAATTTTCAAACGGGACTCTTTTTGTGGAACAAAGGCACTAATTACATGGTGCCCATTTCACTGATTCTTTTTGTTCTTGTTTCTTTGTGTAGGCAAGGGTCTCCGAGGAAAAGAAAAGGTCCAATTTCAGGAACAAAGGGTATGGATAGGTTTCGTTCAGAAGAGGCATTTTATGTCAATCCTTTACCAGATTGTTTGTGTCACAAGGAGTCTCACAATATGAACATTTCTTCCGTTATTCGGTAGATAAATCATTCCAGAACTAATTTATTCAGAGAAACATCAGCGAGCTGCATGTCATTAATATTTGTTGAAGGCTGAGAAGCAACTGCTGCCAATGGCGGATCAGGGTTTCTTCGGAAGAGGCATTTTATGTGAATCCCGAGTGAGAATTTCACAATTTATATGTCTAGATGAGAAAGATGGTAGTCAAGGTGAATGGAGTTTGATAGGGAAATGAAGCCTATCTCTCTCTCTCTCTCTCTCTCTCTCTCTCTCTCTCTCTCTCTCTCTCTCTCTCTCTATATATATATATATATATATATATATACACATATATATATATGGGATCAACTTTTAAGGGAGTTGATGGGGAAGAGGAAATGTCATACAGGTCTACTGCTGGTACAGGAATAGTGATTTTCCGTTGTATGTGTACATTCTTGGATATCTAGCTGCAATAAAAGATAATCAATATAATTCCCATTGTTTTGTTTGCTATCTGTTTGATGAAGATTTTTTAAGATTTCCTAAATTACGCAGGTTTCTTGCCTTTTATAATACACTTATTTAAAGGATAAGTTCATTGTTCAGCATTGTTTGCTGTTTTAATATAAGATTAATGTTTTCACATTAGGTTTAAATTTAGGCTTTCCACGTTAGACTTAAACTTAGGATTTTTAAACGGCATGCTTTGTGTCTTTTGGTTATTATAAAAATATCTCCTAGAGAATTTGCTCTCGTTTTTCATGTGGAGTCGGGATTTTTCGATGGATTCCAGAGTTACTTTTGCCTTTTGAATTCTAGGATAGCGCTGGGACGATGTCTGGCTTGCTCTTGTCTTCATTTGTGTCAAGTAGTATCAGAGCTCTTTAGTATCATGGCATGGGAGACAACTGAATTGGAGCAATCCACCCTAATGACGATGCTCATGGGGTGCAGGCCCTTTGGGATGCAGTTCGTGCACGGGGGGAGAATTCTAAACGTCAGTCACGAGACGTGAGGCGATAGCTAGCCTTGGAAAAACAAAAATCAAGATGGTGGTCGGAATAATCATGTCTAGAGTCGTAACAATCGTTGACAGGTTAATCAAAACAACTCTGATAGTTCAGGTCAAGATTATGGTGGCAACCTATACCGAAGAGTTTCTTTGACTTCTCACTATGTCAGTTATCCGAGACAAAAGACCAACAAACAACAGTATATTAACGGGTTGTCGTATTCGATCCAAGAGCAATTGGGTTTGCGTCATATTTTTTCGATTGATGAAGCACATAACATGACATTAAAGGCTGATAGGTGGTTAGCCAAACCATCGAGTAGGCGAAGCCATTTTTATCACATTTTCATATGCATGTTCAAAAAGTCACAAATTGTACCCAGTAGTGAATAAGCATTATACTCCGCATCTATCCCACACAAAAAGGGTATCATTTTAAAAATTTAAATTAAAATTTGATCCATTTTCAGCCCTTCATATGTTTAGTTTATGATGTTTACTTCAATGATTGTGATATTGTGATGTTTGAGGGACTTGCCCCATTTATTCTATTATTAACAAAATCGACTCTTTTTATGGTTTTTAAAAAAAAAATATTTGATTAATAACGTAGTGCAACGTCTTCCTGTATGATTCAGTTGTTATTTCTGCTTAGGAACTAATTGCGAGTTCAAGCTCATTTGTTGAAGTGGCTAATGCCGCTTATTTGATCCAACGCAGACAGCGTTCTAACTTTCAGTGTAAAACCTGTCTACGTTGTAATTAGTTGTGCTATTTGTGCTTAAGAAGAAGAAAAAAAAGTAGTGCTAATTTGAGCTTTTGCTTTCTGCCTGCTTTACACAATGTTCATGTTTTCTGTTACAGCAAGTATCAAGAACACCCTTTATACAGCTATAAAGGTATTATTATCAGGCAAACCCACATTACACCCCATTGTGATACTCTTGTTCCACAAAAAGTCATATTTACAAAATTTGCAAATAGTTTGCATAAATTTTCATTCCATGTTTACCATTGTAATATCGAGTAGATTTGGTTGGAGAAAAGTTCTTACTGTTTTCTTTCTAAAAAATATATGAAAGGAAAATTTGATGTAATTTTGATTAAGTTTGTAGGCTACAAAATCTGGAGGACCCAATGGTTCAATAGATATAGTTGGCATTCAAATATGACAAAAGTCGTGCACTAGCCAAAATTGAAAATTGTTCCATTTAGACCAAAGTGATTCATCATCATATCCATTTCCTTTATTATCTTGTCCATCTTTTTTCTTGGATGAAGCTTAGAGATTAGCCGCCTAGAAAATAAGGGGCTCTGCTTGTCGGAGGAAGTGAAGAAGGAGATAGATACCTACTCAAAGGGTGGGTCCATATCATATGCAGACCTCATCCAACTTGCAGGTTAGGCTTGTCTAATACCAACACATTTAAACAATACTATGAGGCTAAGAACTTATATTATAGGTTCTTACTATACTATGGGCAAAGCGAGTGATAGTACTCTGCAAACTTGTCACACTCAGGAGCGCTTTCTCCCTTTGCAGCAATGCACCTGATAAGACCAAACCAATAATTAAGAGAATTTGTCAGAAAGACAAGCAGGTCCAAACTTATTTCGTGATTAGAAGAGAAATTATGAAACAAGACAGTAGAAAGACTAGATTGACTCACCGATGATATTCAATGTATCGAGTAAAGCAATGGCTGCTTTGGTTTGTAGTAGGAAAACGGAAATCAGCTGGTGCTGTCTCCAGCTGGTATTATCACAATCACGACACCAATAAAAAACGAAGAAATGATGTTAAAGGAAAATCAGTGAAGTAAAAGATTCATGATGCAAGAAGGTAAACATTGAAAGGATAACAAATAGATTTTGAATGAAGCTAACCTTGGATCTCTGGGGTCTGTTCGACTTCTTCATCAGCTGCATTCTCTTGTTCAGTACTTTCACTCGTTTCGTTTTCATCAGCAGTTGGTTCAGTTTCACCAGCTTCAGTGCTTTCTCCAGCAGTGGGATCAGATGCTTCGCTGCTTTCCACAGGAGCAGCAGGGACATCGATCTTGAGCAATTTCAGGGGCAGCTGGGGTTTCCTCGGTTTTTGGGGTGACAACTTCCTCTGGGACAGCGATAACAGGGCTTTCAACCTTCTTAATCTCTTCAGCCGGCTTTGTAGCTATACCCAGTTTCCCTTCTTTCTCCAGATGATATTGCTGTAAGTAAAATGATCATATAAGATTAATAATTGCTTACTGACAAAGCTACTATTATTCAAAATATATACCAATAGCAAGCTAAAAATAGTAGTAGTTCTTATGATTTCAAATCAATACAGATAACTGAATACAATATTATACCAATGCTATATTAGGGGTGTCTATACATGCAGAACTAATTCATTACTTGAAGCACCAAGTAATAATGTTAAGGGGAACACAAAACCAAAGGTCAGCATTTGAGTGGATTCTGGTTTAATCTTTCAGAAAAGGCTTGCTCCAGCAGAGGGAAGAATCTCTTTTCTTGTTTACTGCTTTCATATTTACTTTTGTACGGAGATGGGAGAAAAGAACTGAAATAACTGTATGAACAAAACCTTATCCTTGCTACAGCTTAATAATGAGACAAGTCGATTTGTAGAACCAATCGCATGCCAGCCATATAAAACATGACACGATCACAAAAAATCAGGTGTACATAATAATGTTCCCATCTGGTTGTGCAATAAATGGTCTCAACTCTCAACATTTGGATTCATCTCTAGTATCTCTGAGGCAAGAAACATCTACATTACCAAAGTGGTCCAGTTCTCATTATATCTACAATGGACAATGATAACTATATATGCACCATGTAACCATGTTACTTCAAGATGTAGGTAAAACCTTTACAGTAGCATAAAAATGTAAACAAAGACCACCCTTTGTGACACCTCTTCATCAGACTGTGAAAACACTGAGACAACTACCCTTCTGGTGGGCTCTATGCCGGACACAACTATAGACACAAGTCTAAAGGGAGACGCATCAAACACCAATCAGGACCAAAACCAATGGTTCCCACTAGAATTATTTAGGTAATCAAAGCTGCAGAGTGGAATCATTGGACAAAATGCAAGTGATCCATATCTAGCTGAATATGCAGTCTCCTGTCATGAACCATTTGCTCCATACACAATTCAAATACCAACACAATAAACTTCAATGCAACAAACTAGCGAAATAAACGAGGGTTAATCCCCCAAATTACTATACTTCTCTTTGATAAGCATAGAATTATTAGAACTCGCCAAATAAACGAGGCTTAATCACCCAAACCACCATGCCTCAAGGCAAGTGATAAAGTACGTTTCTTGCTTGTTAACAAGTACCACACATACTAGAATAGTACGATAACTACCGCACACAATAAATAAATCTCAAGACGCATAACTACAAAATTTTATAAATGAGTCAACCCATTTGGGTATGGGTCAACTCAAATCAACTTATATATATATATATATTTTTTAATTAAAAAACAAAAGCGTTGAAATTTGTAGAATATATATAAGGCATTTTCACACAGTTTATTTTAAAATAAATTGATTATATAGGTTATACTTAACCTATAATTTTTTTTTAAATTAATAAAAATAATTAATTTTTAAAAATAAGTTATAATCAATTTCAATAATCAGAAACAAACAAGTCCATATCTATTTCTATATATTAAGAGACAAATCTCGTTCTCATTGCATAATTTTCGCCATAGTTCCGTATTTAAGTCGTCCAAAGCAAGCAAAGAAATAAGGAACTAGGCTCAAGTCATATGATATAAGTATATTCTTATTTATTTGGGCTGAAGTAGTCTAATTTTCTATATCAAATTAGAAAGAGTTAGAACACTTTATTTTAAAGCACGTGCTTGACATTTAGATAACAAAAAAAAAAAAAATTTGTGCTTGACATGAATGTGTAAGTTGATAGTATTATTAGTATTTTATTTTTTTTTAAAATTTGGAGTGATTCAACCTTATTTATCGAAACTTAGATTTTGTTAATGTAGGAAGTATTCAAGAATGGAAATATATTATCATTTTTATTTTGAATAAAATTTATGAAAAATTATTATTTTTTGTCTGTTAGTTACTTAAGTTTCTAAGATTTTAACCAAATTCAAATATGATCAAAAAGAAATAAAATATTCTAATTTATTTTCAAAATAATGTAAATTTTACTCTGTCGCTATTCTTTTATATTTTACACTGCTAAAAATTACAAATAAAATTAATCTATTCAAATTTCGTTATAAAATTACTATACGTACTTGACTCGCAAAAGAAAAAAAAAATAATTTGTGAATCCAATAGAATAAAATATTTAAAAAATTTATTTTAACCTACAAAAAAAAAAGAAGAGATAAATTACTTCAATATTTAATCCAAACTTATATAATCAAAATTAAGACTATAAAATTAACTGGTGGCTGTCACAGAACTTGTGGCGGCTGGCAGCTGCAGACGGCGGCGCTTGACGACGGCGTATAGCGACTTCTCCGTCATACATTTTTTTTTTTCTGTTTTCTTATTCCCCTTGTGATTTAATAAGCACCAACAACGCAAATTTTCAATCGAAATTGAAAGCAATTTATCACAGAGCTGGTGTTGGTTGGATTTCAAGCTACTATTTAAAAGAGGCATGGCGGATGGAGTTGGTCGGATCGATGGTGGGTAGAATGGATCTGATCATGTCAGTTGTCGGGTTAAGGAGACAGAGAGGAGAGGCGGCGACGGAGAAAGACGGAGGTGGAGGCAAAGAGCTGAGGTGGCGATGGAGACAGGCGGAGGTGGAGAGTTTTTCGTTTTTTTTTTTATATTTTAAAAATTCAAACGCAATCGAAATTATAAAATTTTTATATTATTAAATTTATAAAGTTAAAAATTTTCAACAAAAAATATATTCACATATTTTTAATAAACATATTCTCTTTGTTTAAAAAAGATTGAGATTTAACTTATCATTTTGTATTATTTTAATGAGTCTTGACTTATCATTTTGTTTTATAAAATAATATAAAATGATGAATCAACCCTTATTTTTATACAAAATAATGAGTGAAGTCTCATTCTTTTTTGAATATAAAAAAATAATTTATAAAATTTAATATTAATATAAATTATCTATATCTATATTTATATTTATTTATTAATTATATAAAATTAAATTCAAAATTAAATAAATTTAAATATATTCTTATATATTCATTTGTTATAAGTAGATTATAAATAGGACCCACATTTGCCACAACGACAGAAGAGCCTCAAAAGATAGGATAACACAAAATCTCAAACTCGGTAGGCACAATCACACACAGGTAAATTCGTTCATCCTTCCTCTCCCTCTCCCTCTCCCTCTCCCTCTCTCTCTCTCTCTCTCTCTCTCTCATCTGCAAGTACTTCAAATTTCCAAAGAGGGAGAATGATAAAAGGTTCAATGGGGTTGCTATCATTCCTATCTACTGCCCCTTCTTTGCTTCCAATTGCTCCTTTGCCATCTTCAACTTCTTCCAGATTCCCGCTTCATGCTGTAAGTTTCTTAATTTGTCTCCTTTTTTTATTTTATTATATTTTAAAATTCACTATTTTGCTTCCATTTTTATCACATTTTCATATGCATGTTCAAAAAGTCACAAATTGTACCCAGTAGTGAAGAAGCATTATACTCCGCATATATCCCATGAATTTTAAAATTTAAAATTAAAATTTTATCTATTTTCAGCCCTACATATGTTTAGTTCATGATGTTTACTTTAATGATTGTATATTGTGATGTTTGAGGGGCTTGTCCCATTTATTTTATTATTAACAAAATTGACTGTTTTTATGATTTTTTAAAAAAATTATTTTATAATTTTTAAAACAAATAAAATTCTTTTTGTATAATAGTCGGATAATTTAGAAATCTTTCTGAATCAAGAAATGCATCACTATCTTCTTATGAGATTCATTCTATGAAAATAATCAGGGTACAATTCGATGTAAAATTGAGGATGATGCT
Source organism: Pittosporum tobira (assembly GCA_032359685.1). NCBI lineage: Eukaryota > Viridiplantae > Streptophyta > Magnoliopsida > Apiales > Pittosporaceae > Pittosporum > Pittosporum tobira. The sequence goes on from JAUMHB010110678.1 coordinate 20,767, forward strand.
ACTATTGATAATGGCTTCCGTCGGCGATATGTTATTAATTCATTTGGGGCTGCCATTGGCGTGGTAAGATTTTTCTTTCTTTTCTGTTTTGTTTATTCATCAAATTGCGTTTTTGTAATTTTTTTTCTTCTAATGAATGTCAATATTGTTCTTGATAATAAGTTAGGGACAACTTGTGACACCCTGCCCTCCAATTATTACTATTCACTTATATTGGGTGTCAAAATACAAATTCTCACACCAACTTTAAATTACAATAATAATTTTCTTCTATGTCACATGATCTCTCCTGATCCTACAATAATCATAGGCGTAATCTTTTGTTCCTGGTCTGTTGTGATATAGCGAAAAATGATTACAATTTACAATAATATTATTACAAAGGCTATTTCTGACAAATTTCTCCAAAACTCCTCCCGCCTCGAGTTGGACAAATCTCCAACTACACGTCTCGTTCAAAATCCTCAAATACTCTTATATCGGTCTAGTCTATCTGTAAAAGCTTAAACCACAACAAGAATGAGCGAATTAAGCCCAACAAGTACACCACTCTCAACGCTCAAAATATTTTCTTTAAAAACAGATTTATTACAAAACTCGTTTCTTGAAAACTTTCATCTTTAAACTCAAAATTATTTTGAAACCATTGATGCTTTCGAAAACAGTATCATTCGGAAATCCACGAGCACAAAAGTGGATTCCCTACCGCTAGCATCAATTCCAAGCATAAATAATCAAATCACATTATTCAAATGAACAAATCATAGTTAATATGTCAAATCCGTCAATTCATCACACTTCTACCCAGCATCCATCTAGTTGACCAAAAGCGGCACAATAATAATTATACTTCCGTCCAACCTCTAACCCAGTTGAACAAAAGTAGGAAAAGCATCAAATATTTACACGTATACATACGACACAAGATATTTCACCTACGAGGTTCACCCGTAGGGCACACAATTAGGTTGGCATAATAACCCTTTCGGAAAAACATAATATTTTTCTCATCAAAACATTTTCCAAATGATTTTCATCATTGATAATAAAAGGCATGCAATGTTGCACACAAGAGAGGGTGGGTAAAGTGCACTTGCCTCGTTGAGCTCCTTTACCGTTCAATTACCTTTAAATCCTCCTCAGCCTTTAAACAATGTCCTAAGAACCACACAAATAACCTTACATTAGTAATCTTACCAATATCCATGATTTATGATCCCATTTGATAGCCTTAACCTTCTAATGTATCTTAGGTCCAGAGAGTCCATTAAACTTATATATACTCAACTCATGCTATAAAACCTTCTCAGCACTTTGACCATTATGAACAAATTCTTCACTTTTAAAGTTTGAAATAGGCTAAAAAATCACTCAATTTAGAACTTATGACTTTTCAAACTAAACATTCCACAAAATTTGCTCTGTTTTGAGCTTATTCCATTATACTTCGGGTATTTTAAAAAAAATACTAAATTACCTTCAAAAATGATAAAAAATTCTAGAAACACTCTAAACATAACCAAATATTCTTAGAAAAATTTTCGTAAATTTTCAACAAACACATTATTTTTCATGACTTCCCAAACTTAACTGAAAATCCAATTTCTTTTGTTTTATGTTCTCTGTACCCTCTGTACTTAAACAGACACAACTTATTCCTTATAATTCTTGTATTATCACACCCTACCTTTTTAGAAACTAGACTTCAGGGAATACGTATGGACACCAAAATCACTCAATTTGGACTCATAATGAGTGAGATATCATATTTTCAAAGTCGGACCAAAAACAAGGTACTCTGATTCTACAAAAAGCCTATAGGAGTCCACTTCGGATAATTTATTAAAATACCAATTCAACTCCAAAAATTACAAAACTTGGTGGACATAATCTAAACATGTCCAAATACTTCCATAAAATGTTTTAAGTTCATTTGACAAGTCAATTAATTTTCTTACATTTTATGAACAGTAACCAGTGGCCAAAATTTCATATTTTCAGTATGCATAGTTTCCGTCCTCCTCAATAATCCAATCAATAACATCAATTATAAATCATCCATAACATTTAATAACATCATAAATCACAAGTACTCATAAAATCCATGAAGCCAAACTAGGGTTTGTACCTCAAAATTGATGATTACAAGCAAAATTTCAATTTTCAATGACTTAGACCTCCTTGATCTTGACTTCCTTATCTCTTGGTCATCTTGTTTCCTTGTTGATCTTGATAGAATTAAGGTTTCATGGGCTTGGGAGCGTGTTTTTGGGTATTTTTATTTTGCTTCTAAGTTGCTAAAGTAGTTCAAGTAACCATGGACCCTTTTTATAGCCATAGTTCATGGTTTTGGAGCTTCCAAGGTGGTTAATCTTTCTCCCATCACTTAGTCCGAATTTTATGGCTTTGGTTCCTCCACTTTTGCTTCTTATTTTTCATATACTTGGCCCCTTGGTTGGTGGTTAGTTTGGTTATTAAGATGGCTAAGTTGCTCCATGGTTTAGTTGCCAAGTAGCTCGCTTCATGATCTTCCAACAAGGCCACCAAGTATGAGTTCCTAGGGTGGCCAACAAGGCCTCCTTCTAGATCAAGTTTATGTCATCCGCTTATATCACTGCTTATGTTATCATTGCTTACATCATCCCGCTTATGTCATCAAGCTTTCATCATCATCTTGCATCATCAACTTACGTAATCATTTGTCTCATAAATAAAAATGTAAATCACTAAGAAAAAATAACAATAATATTCTCCCATTGTTCTCCTTAAATTCTAAATCCCAAAGAAAATTTAAATTCCTAAAAATCATTAATTCTAATCCTTACATTAAATATCCCACGAAAATAAATTTTGTAATTTCTTAATTTCCGAATTTTCGGGATGTTACACAACTGATTAGATAAATTACATATTAACAAACGTAGTGCAACGTCTTCCTATATGATTCAGTTGTTATTTTTCCTTAGGAACTGATTGCGAGTTCAAGCTCATTTGTTGAAGTGGCTAATGCTGCTGATTTGATCCAACGAAGGCAGCGTTCTGACTTTCAGTGTAAAACTTCTCTACATTACAATTAGTTGTGCTATTTGCGCTTAAGAAGAAGAAAAAAAAGTAGTGCTAATTTGAGCTTTTGCTTTCTGCCTGCTTTACATAATGTTCGTGTTTTCTGTTACAGCAAGTATCAAGAACACCCTTTATACAGCTATAAAGGTATTATTTTCAAGCAAACCTGCATTACACCCCATTGTGATACTCATGTTTCACAAAAAGTCATATTTACAAAATTTGTAAATAGTAAGTATAAATTTTCATTCCATGTTTACCATTATAATATCAAGTAGATTTGGTTTTGTGATAATGGTAAATATGAGGACATTGTGTCATTTGTACTATCATCAATAAAAAAGGAACTCTTCTTTTTGGAACAAGATTTTGGCAAATGGGACTGTTTTTGTGGAACGGATAGAGTTTTCGAGAGCAAGATTTCTTTTAATCTGCAATTATATGCTATCCTGATTCAGTTCTATCACAGGGAAATCCTGATCTCGTACCATCCATATTGACTTTGGCACTTAATGATGTTATGACGTATGATAAGGTTGGAGAAAAGCTCTTACTGTTTTCTTGCTAAAAAATATATGAAAGGAAATTTTGATGTAATTTTGATTAAGTTTGTAGGCTACAAAATCTGGAGGACCCAATGGATCAATACGCTTCAGGTATTCTTACATATGCAATAAGCATAAATATTGTTGACATTCAACTATGACAAAAGTAGTGCACTATAAAAATCAAAAATTGTTGCTTTTAGACCAAAGTGATTCATCATATCCATTTCCTTGATTATCTTGTCCATCTTTTTTCTTGGATGAAGCTCAGAGATTAGCCGCCCAGAAAATAAGGGGCTTTCCCCTGCATTAAACTTGTTGGAGGAAGTGAAGAAGGAGATAGATACCTACTCAAAGGGTGGGCCCATATCATATGCAGACCTCATCCAACTTGCAGGTTAGGCTTGTCTAGTACTGACAGATTTAAACAATACTATGAGGCTAAGAACTTATAGGTTCTTACTAATGAATATGAATATATTTGAGGCATTCGTACGAGGAAGAAAAAGTAAAAATAATATATTATGAGATGTTCTACTCACCTCGGGCTCATTCTTGTTCATATATGCACAATCACATATGTAAAATACATACAGAAGGATACTTGGGCAGGAAGGCTAAATTTGTCAACCTCAAATATTGCTTATTCGGTTCTACAATCCCTTATGGCCGGGGGGAGATCCGAGCAGTGGCAGGTCTAGCACAGGTTCACTAGTGTTAAGTGACACTTTTCCCTTTTATGAAAAACACTAATATATATACATGGGCGAACACACATAATGTTTACACAAGTAAACATGGACGAAATACAAAATAGTCTCACCAGTTAGCAGTGGCAGGTATAGCATGGGTTCACTCAGCTTTTAATATTTGTTTAAATTAATCTATCCTGAGACGTGCCAATGTATCTATCCAAAACTAGATGATGCAAATAGAGCTTTGGAGGTTTGGAAAATTGTGTTAGTGTCGTTACTTTTTCACATTGATGAGATGTGAGTTTATTATTGACGTAACAACCTCATGGAGCCTCTTGCAGCCACTACCATTCGGCTATGTAGCTTGATAATTGCCTACTACAGGCACTTACAGGAAGATCACTACCACTTAACCCGCAAGACTGTTCTGTAGTTACTTCCCTGCTACTTCAACAGTAAAGTAAAACGGTCAACTAATCCTTAAGATGCTGATGAGTTTTGGGGAACCTTGAAACACTTTGAAATATTATGAAGTCAACATAGAATGATAGTAAATGAATTAAAACAAGTTAAAAATAAGTAAATCATGTTCATTTGGGGCACTCAGTCATGGTGTAAGTTTCTTGAAAAACAAACAAGATTCCATTTACATATGGAAAGTTTGGTAGCAAGAATGTAGATTTATTTTCAAGTTTTATGTGGAAAAAAAACCCTTCAATACGGCATTTGGTGTGTAATAGACCCTGACTTCGATTTCTGTATGTACTAATGCAGCACAAAGTGGGATGAAATCCAGATTTCTTGCTGCTGCTATTCGAAAGTGTGGAGGAAATGAAGAAAAAGGGAACTTGTTATATTCCGCATATGGTTCAAGTGGACAGGTTAGTCTCATATTAATCATTCAATGGTTGAGGACATGAGCTTACATCTTATACTGCATAACGTTTAATCATTTCCTCGAACTCAGCCACATCATCAATAGTATATCTATATTTTATACACCCCTTTAGTTTTACTTCTACTATTTGAATTCTGTATCTGATTATGAGATTAAATTTCTCCATGTTATAGAAGTTTAAGTTTTCGTTTTTCCTTTTCCTTTTGACAGTCTGTTTAATTAGATTGGTATTGCATATAATGCTCATGGTTTTTTCTTCTGCCAACAGTGGGGTCTTTTTGATAGGAACTTTGGGAGGTCGGATACCCAAGAGCCAGATCCAGAGGGTAGGGTTCTTCAGTGGGAGAAAGCAAGTGTTCAAGAAATGAAAGATAAATTCTCAGCTATTGGCTTTGGTCCTCGCCAGGTAATTTTGATTTAGGGACTTCATTCTCTGCACCACATGCACTATATGTTTAGAAATTCTTGAACCACTTTACAACTTTGATGTCTGCATTCTTTTTCTTAACCATATGTTTCTCAAATTCTGTTGTGCAGCTAGCGGTGATGTCTGCATTTTTGGGTCCGGATCAGGAGGCAATTGAGACATTATTGGCCACAGATCCTGATGTTTTACCGTGGGTACAAAAATATCAACGTAGCAGAGAAACTGTATCTGAGACCGATTATGAGGTAAGTCAAATTTGTACTCTCACGCCGCACTCAATATAGTTAAAAATTAATTTTAATTTGTTATTCAGGTGGACTTGATTACCACTCTAACAAAAATGAGTTGCTTGGGACAACAAATCAACTATGAAGCATACACATATCCTGTCCAGAAAGTTGATCTCAGTAAAATCAAATTTTAGAAAGCAAGGCTACGCTGCTTTTTTATTGCAGCTACAGATAGTCGAGTCCCACGAAGAAATGAGAAAGCCATTCCTTGAAGCTTACAAATTTTATAGAGGCCCATACAAAATTACATCCAATCATTTGATGCAAAGTTTCAATGTAATCTTCTACTTACGGAGGTAACTTGTGAAAGTGAAAAGAATCAATCGAAAATTTTGTATTGCAATAAGCTGAAGGTAACATCACTACATGAAAATTAAAGAGGAGATTTTCATTTCCTCCATGCCTTTCCTTTTTATCATTCACAGTTGCAGGAATTATATCAATGTTGAGCATAGCTACAGATCCTTGGATGGATACGAGTGCTTAAAATAAAATTTGTCTTAGGCTCTTTCAACTATCAACTCGAGAATGATTTGAGCTCAACTGTCCGAGAAGTTTGAATTTTTTGATAGAAACTTCAAGTATCTATATCACTAGTAATTTGAGAAGGTTGAGATAACAATATTTACAATGTGCTTATATTCTATTAGTTAATATTTCAAGTGGAGCACGGATTGAACTTTTAGCCAATAAAAAGGTCTCTAAGTCCCTAGAGAAAGGGAAAAAATATGAATACCAACAATGTAACAACCCAGTTTGCACGGGCTCAACCCACACTCCAGAGAGCACCAATTGGGTTTAACCCGCTCTAGAGAGAGCACGAGTAGGATTATCTTAACTCATCACAATCTCAACAATAAATGATAAGTTGCTGGTCCTAGACTCCTAGTAGTATAGAGTTGAGGCCTCCTAACCTACAGTCTTACAAACAGTCGATTTCGATAAGGGAAAAATGATTTTCTCGTAACTATATTCATACCTAATTTTTAATTTGGTTATCGAACTCAAAAAGTTTCCAAAGTGGTTACTATACTCGAATTCTGTTTCCGTTCCGTTATTTTTTAAAATTCTATCCATGTGAGTAACGAAATTTGCTAACGTGGAATTAATCTTAACACATAAGCCGATTTGGCGCTGACATGACGCTGACTTGGTGCTGACATGAAATTTTATAATAACAATCAAAACAAAAAAATTGGAAAATTTTCACTGTTATGTCCATTTTTTCTTCTTTTATTATTATTATTATTATTTTTTTATTTTTACATCAAATTGAAAAATTATAATAGCTTTAACCAAAATAGATTTTTTTTTTGCTCTTTTCTTTTTATTATTTTCATTTTTATTAAATTGAAATATCATCCCAAATAGCCATTTTTTTCATTGTTATGTCCAATTTTTTCTCACCTAAATTTTAACTGTCATGTCCATTTTTTCTTACTCAAATAGATATTTTTTCACTGTTATGTCCAATTTTTTCTTACCCAAATTTTAGCTGTTATGTCCATTTTTCTTACCCTAATAGCCATTTTTTTCTACATTAAATCACCATAACTCCAAAAACCAAAAAAACAACCAAAATAACTAAAATAAAAAACAACCATAGCTCCAACAACTAAAAAAACAACCATAGCTCCAACAACTAAAAAAACAACCAAAACAACTAAAATAAAAAACAAACAAAATCACCATAGCTCCAACAACCAAAAAAACAACCAAAACAACTAAAATAAAAAACAACCAAAACCAAGTCATTCCATAAACCAAAATCAACGCTATGTCACCAAAATATACTTTGTTCTATAATAGAATAAGCTGCCCCACAAACAACCAAAATCAAGAACAACCAAAAGTTGTGCTATAAAAGTCTCAAACCAGAAATAACAAGAACAAACAAAAAATAACGACAAATGAGTTTGAGGGCATTTTCAAATGAACAAATAACCAAAAACCATTCAGATATGCTTTAATATTTTTGCTTCTGCCTTAGTTTTTTGAACGCAGTTGAAGAGCTTGATACTAAAGCATTTTTAGTCTTTCTCTTTTTTGTTGCGGCATATTCACTTAAAGCATTTTGAGTCACTATTGTTTTGTTTCCTCTTTCAAAGGTCCT